>CALNHX010004740.1:0-120744 GCA_940337035.1 Agriotes lineatus
CTTCGAAGAAGTTCCTGGCGCTTAAAATAAGATTTTAGGCTTGCTCGCTTGCTTATTATTGTGTATTATTTTATTGTCATTTTGGATAATGTCACATTGACAGTATTATAAAATAAGCCATACTTAAAGCGGATCTCACCAAAAACTGCAGATTTTTTGTTTCGACCAGTTCCTTATTGTTAAATAAAGAGAGAAAACTGTGACGTCACAGAAAAGGGTTAATGTGTAAACCTTAGCAAACTTGGTTTTCATAACCTCTTTGTTTGACATATGTCAAACGTCTAATTTGGATAAAAAATGTATGTCAAATTAGGCTGTTCGTCCAACTCTTAGTAAACTATATACAGGATCTGTAGTGTATATAGGAGAGTACCGCCACGTCTGCCATTTTTACTCAGCTGACGTATGGGTCACTTTGAGGTTTGTCACGCAATTCCGTCAAACGTGACGTTTGTCTCACTATTCAGCAGGTCGTGTGCTCAACTTACATGGATGAAATTAAAATAAAACCTTGATTTTTTCGAATACCTTTATTAACTAGAAACAAAGTAGGTAATTACAAAAAACTCAGTACAATCAAAATCATTAAAACTTAGAAGCTTAGAAAAGTTTAACATTGACTGCCACCGATTGTGGGCAAGTGCAGTATGTTTCTAGTCGCAGTGTTTAGTACTTTCAATAATGATATTTAAAGTAAGCTTTACTTCAAATCAACAGCATAAAAGTGATTAAAAATTAACCTAACAAACGTAGTCTCGATCAGTGAAATCTTCTCTAGCAATATTATATATGCATGGCTTCTTTCTCTCCTTATTTTAGATCCCTTGAGTTAGTAAAAATAATCTTACTCAATGTTCGGAGTATTCGCTGCAATTGCTGCACAAGAACACAGCATTTCAAACAATCACAATGGATAACAAAATACGGGTGATTAGCAATGACTGATGAGTTGGCAATCCAAAGTTTTACTTGAAATTAGCAAGACTGTAAGTATATGTCAAATTCGAGGTTAGCAGGTTAGGTTTTGCGTCAGTTTTAGGAAAGACTGACGCAAAACATAACCTACTAACCTCGAATTTGACATAGACTTATATTCTTGCAAATTTCAAGTAAAATTTTGGATTGCCAACTCAATCAGTTATTGCTGATCATCCTGTAATAAGGAAGTAAACATGGCGGCGATGGTATTTTCACGGATCAAAGGATGACGGTACTCTCCTATACCTATTATACACTAGCTCTAATATACGCTGGTTGTGTATTAATCATTGATATTATAGTAAATCACTGCAAAAGCACTTGTTACTTATTTTATTTTATTTTCATCCTAACCACTACCGGGACCGACTTGTTAAGTACCTAACATCAACTAAATTACTGCTCAAAATTTACAATCCAAAATATTACCCTAAAATATGAAGTTTTGTTACGCCACTGGACAGTAGGTTCTAATAATGACATTCATTTTGGGAAGTTTTTTGAAATAGAGATAATTTTAGGTTCACCAAAGATTAAGCCCTAGAGCTTAATATGAATTGATAACTAATGTAAATATTGTACGTCGTTTTTAATTAACTTTTAACACTCTACGTAATTTAAGTTTTAATCCTAACCATGGTGAGAGGATTCGTAAGTACATTTCTACAACATATTGAAGTCTATCGTAACTAGCAATTTAATTACAGTTTACTTTTGCTATTGGTGTCTATATAGGCATCTACATTAGTCAAAACTATGAGGTAAGGCATTTCACGGCTTCCAAATGATGCAAATAACGAGGTTAATTTCAGATACCAAGAGTGGACGATCCTGCAGCTTTGGTAGAAAAACTGAAGGATTTTGCTGATAAACATAAAAAACCATAAATGTAGTGCATATTTTTATTGTAGTTTAAGCCCTTAAATAAATAACATTGGAATAATTAAAGTAACGTTACACCACCACCTAAATACTCTTGTCTAACCTGCGGCTCGACGAAGGCGAGCCAATCACTAGAATGCGTAGGCAACAAGCCCATGCTCTGACATTTATAAAGTGCTAAACCTATATTTATAAAATTTCCTAAGATATATACAAGTTTCTGCCCAATAGCGCTGGAATTCTCGACCATCTTGAAGGTACTGTTAAGTGAAAACAGGGCTTGAATTGGTCGCATGAACAGCATTCCTACCATCATGATGGGAAATATGGAAATCGAATTGCCGGCCATGTACATGATGAAGAGGTTCATTGGTACTTGTTTTATAGGGGCCAGAGCCAGTTCCCATGATTTCTTTATAATTAAATGGCCAGTGTCTGTTTTCTTTGCTACTTCGCCGCTCCCGAGGGTGCCGGATGTGCTATAAGCTGGTGGTGCAGCTAATACTGAATCATTAATGATGCTCACTCGGTTATTCCTGAAAACCACAAGTTACGTTTTATGCAGCATTACATTAATTATATTGCTATGTTACCTTGTGCAGTCTAAACTCCACTTTAATCGTCTGTTTTGAGTTTTGCTAGTTGCCATTATTTACAGTATTTTACTACTTGCAATTACTCCAGAAATTTATCAAGAAAACATCTGTTATCGATTCCTGGAGGGCCAACGAAAAATTATTAAATCCAACGCGCAAAATCCCTAGAATGTCACTATAATTTGCGTAATTTAACCTCAAAATTCTACTAGATTTAAATGCTCAATTAAGAGCAGCAAGTCGTTCGATAAAATCCAACAAGTAATACAAAACATGGCATTGTAGAATCAACTTTGCGTGGCGGTTTGGAATTGGCGCTTCTCGAGTGGTAACAAGTTTATTCCCATACATCAAACACATGTGCCAAACACATTATTCAAATATTCAAAATTACTGACATAGTTCTGACTACTAATAATATCAGGCTATCAGATTAAAGGTCGGTTTCAATGTGGTTGTGTACGTGCCTGACTGCGGCAAGATGAAGACTGTCAAGAAAAAAGTTCCTGCTGTCTCCAACACCATCAGCAGGCGGACTCGATTAGACAGTTTTAGTAGCATTAATGAAAAGCAAGTGGACGACATATCTCTGGAGTTTTTCTACAAACCCCACACTATCACTCTGCTAGCTATTACTATAGGAATTGTAATATATACAGCGTTTGTAAGGTAAGTTGTACTTGATGTTGATACGCTTTTGCGAAAGCAAATTTATTCTAATTTGTCATTCTAATAATAGCATGTATAAGTGGTAATTGAAAATACCTGTGGCCTATTTATGTTCTAATGCGATTCATTATTATTTACACATTCCATGGAATGGCGAATGGGTGAAGTCGAATATTAAGTGTCCCAAAACTTCGAACTAGTTACAGTCGTTGTTAAAAATATTTGTTTTAATTTTCCAAAAAACTAACTGAACAAATAAAATTGTTCTAGGAATATTTTGCTTAATAAGGAAATAAAATTCCGTGTTTACAATCAATTTTTGTGAAGCTTTTAATCAAGATCACTGTCATCAACAAAAACATGTACTATAAATCAACTCGTGTTTTCTACATTTTACAAATAGGTGATAAAAACAGTGTTTACACTCTTTCAATTCATAATAAAGATTATTGCACGTCATTACATTGCTTTCTCATGTTGACCTTAAATGACATATAGCATGTTGATATCAGAGTTTATGACGTGGATATAATCTTTTGAACGTGCATAACTCAATTTATGCACTTTTCTCCTATGCAAACTAAAGATGATCTTTGAGGTAGGACATACAAGGTTTATATCAATAGATACTGTCTTTAAGGGTAGCAAACATCAAGCGGACAGTTTCAAGTTTCAACATGGGTTGCAGCAGATTAATGAAAGAATGCCAAAGGTAAATAAATATACAATGGTAGAACTTGAAATACATTTTAACCAAAAAAATAGTGATAGTCTCATGGTACAATAATTCTAGTATTTTTATAAATATCTTCAACTGCAAACGTATGATGAAGAAATACGAGCAATCAAAGAGGAGCTGATTGGTAACAAAAAGTAGAGTGGGAGAAAAAAAAACAAACTTTTAAGTGAGTTGGACAATCTTAAAGTAATGCTATAAAAACAAAAAAATGTTGCAAAAGGATGGGAAATAATTAATTGTTCTTCCTGAGGTTGTTGATTACCATTATTCTCATAATTTTTTCCATCATTCTCGATAGGTTTAATTTCCTCTTATGTTTTTTTTGTGGCATTGCCTCAATCACAACCTTGAAGTTTTATATTGGCTGCTGTGATTTCAAACCAAAAATATCAACAACTCAACACCAAATAATCTATAAAACAAATTAGATTCTGCAAATGCTTCTCCGTTATCGAACCTGTAGTAAAATAAAATAGCGAGTAATTCAGCAAAACAATATTATAATAGGTATTTATGTTACAAGTGGGAAAAACATCACTTTTTTAGGCATGTGCATTGCAGAACAAGGCAACCGAATTTTGTTTAAGCACACAAGTAAGGAAATGATGTGTGAATAAAATTTCAATGTTGAGAGTGTAAGTAACTTGAGGCGTTCAAATTTTATCAGCCACGAGTTGCATATACTATTTTTTCTACGAATTTTCACAAATTTTAACAAATTAATGCACTTCAGAAAAATGTTAAATATAAAGTGACATTTCCGTTGTCAACAATTGAATGTCAAACAGTTTGAAATCCCGGTAGTCTGAACATTTCAATCTCTAGTGGTTGAAATGCGATTTTAACCACCAGAATCAATGTCAAAAGGACTGATTTCAATGTCATGACTAGAAAAAAAACTTTTCATACAGCAAAACATTTACTTTATTAGCTATCAAATAACAATGGATGCATTAAAAATATACTTTACTCCATTTTCCTTAATATGGAAATGCAATCTAGGGAAATCATTATCAACAAGCATTGTGAATAGAATGAAATGTGGTGGTACAAAAGCTTCTGCCGGGTTCGGTAGCTCAGTGGTTAAGTATTCTGACTATACTGTCCTAAGGGGCGCGATTTAAATTCCCCGTCCCGGTGAGGTTTTCAGAAATTAAAAAAAAAATGCGGATGAATGCCTCTACAGAATGCCATCATTCGAAAATGATGTAAAGCCGTAGATCCCATGTTACTACGATGTGTAGCATGTAAAAGATCCCTTGCTAGGGTTGGAACTTCTTAGTCTTGACAAAATTCTAAGTAGGAGTATGACCATAGCAGTTAGGCTGTTCGTCTACTGACCCGACGTGACTATGATGCAAACTACAACACACCTAAGATGCAATCGCGATGGCAACTTGTGTTATGCACATGAAAGCAATTAATACAGCAGCTGAGCATTCATTTACCAGAGAATTACCCATTTGGAGTTTGCTAATGGTCTAGTAATTAAAAAAAAGTTGGGTGTTGGTTCGTGCGAGTGGCCATTTCGGAAAATGGACACCATATTTGATTTCATTATCTTGAAAGATAATGCTTATTGAAAATATACTGCATTGGTATATGAGGTGTCATTTTACATATTTTTTATGCCTCTGAACACGTTAAAGACATAAAAAACAGTTCAGCAGAAGGTGAGATTGTATACGATGCATTCCCGGACGGTATCCCATGCTATGCAATAGTGTTCAATAATATTTGATATAACACGCCATACTGATATAACACGTCATACATGTGTAAGTCGTCTTTTGAATATTGGTTATTATCAGTGGACCACTCACTAGTTAATAAAATATAGGTGTCATGACACAGTTCACACAGTAACTTAAAGTTGGTTAGAGGGACGAGTTGTTTCTTGCTTACAAAAAAATGAACAACGTATGATATCACAACACAAATTTACCAGTGAATGAGTGCTTCTGAGTAGTGATCAGGCAGGTTGTCATTTTTGATTGCTTAATAATTGTTTAATTCTAAATTTGAAAGAAATTTGATGCTTTTGGTTTCATAGCAGCAGATAAATGCAGATACAGTCGAACTTCAATAAATTGATATCTTGATTACTCGAATTGATGTCGCATTCTCAACCCAATTCCTATAGTTGCTCATATATAGTCAAACCTCGTTAACTCGAAGTGCTAGGGGAAAACAAAAAACACTCGATAAGACGAAGTTTACAATGCCTTGAAGCATTTTAGAAACATAACGATTACGTTAAAATGCGCTGTAAATAGTAAATAACATTCTTAAGAGTTATTATAACTAAAGCTTATATTATATGGCAAATGCATATTTTGTATAATTGATATGCCGGCGAAACTTTTTGCATATGTATACTAATTATATGAAAACAAATCGTTTAAGCCAAGTTTCATTTTGCATATTTTGCATATTCTTACATTTTTGAGCATATTTTTTGGATTTTGCATATTTGGTTATATTTAGCAATAATTTGTAATGTATGAACTTTTTGAAATTTTTTTGTAAAATTTGCTATTTCATTTAATTTATTAATAAAATTTTGATGTGCAACTGAGATAATTATATACTTTCACTTTCTGCCGCTGGAGTAAGTGCGCGTATTGAAAAAAGCAGAAGAAAGGGGAAGTCCTCGTAAAAATCTTTGACTATATAAACATAGACTGCCAATAGAATCAATGTATAAGGAATCAGCCAACGTAGAATCCATTTCAAGAGTCGAACTTTGAGTGTTGGGTGAATAATAGTTTGGCGGGGTTAGGGGAAATCTCATTTTTAAGTTACCTTACAATGTGAAGTTGGTGTTGGCAGTCATTGTTTATATAGTCAAACGTTAAAATGAATGACTTCTTTGAATAAAAATTAGAGAAATAAATATACTCATACAAAATAGTTAGAATTTTTACATTATTTAGAATACTCCTACTTATTTTCAAAAAAGATAGAGCATATTATGTGCATATATTATAACTTTGGGTGCATATACTCAACAAACTGTATGCTTATATATGCACATATTTTCCTACATTTGAGTGCATATAATTATCAGCTTTAATTATGAACATGCTGCTTTGTATTGCAAAGGATGTACAAGCTTGCAAAATTCAAAATATACAATCATCTCTTGTTGAACGTGCATAAATTGTTTTGTCTACAGAGATCATCGATAAGGCCTGATAATGAGGTTGCAAGAATTTGCTAATTTGACTTTTCTACTTTAAATATTTGAGCAACTATGCCTTAGTATGTTGTTACTGTTGTATTGGGTCACATCTTACGTAAGTTATGGGGTCACGAAAATGAAAACTAAAAATATTAAATATTAGTGAAAATACGAGGAGCGTTCAAATATAAACTATAATTTAATATTTATTCAATAACAAACACAAGGACTCTAATGTATATCATGTCATTTTTCTACTCGGTCTCTCTCTATTTTAATAAACTGGTGCCATTTTTCCGGAAGTTTCTGTATTCCACGAGAAAAAAATTCTTTTGACTGCTGATACACCCATTGCCGAACAATTTTGATGACTTCTTCATTAAAATGAGGTATTTTTCTCCTAGAAACTCTTTTAAGGATTCAAACAAATAAAAAACATGCAACAAGGTTCAAAATGTGTGGTAAATGGGGCAGCATGGCCCATTTCAATTTTTGAATCGTAGTCAACGTGTGAATGGCGAAATGGGGTCGAGCATTATCCTGTAAGACACGGACGGAGAACCTGCGTTTTTTTTTTCAAGTTACCCCTACTGATATTTAATGCAGAAGGAATATCCTTCACTGTAATTCTACAATCGTTTCAAATAAGTGCCAGTTTACTCTGTCAGCATTCTCTTCTGTTGTCAATGTTTTTGGACGGCGAGAATGCGGTTCATTCTCAGCACCTTTGCAGCTATATTTAAATGATTTACTTCTTTTGTAAAAGCTTATATCTGATAGGCGCATCAAACTGTCTTTTAACTCGTACACAAATTTCTTATGGTTTGATATCTTCGTTGATATGAAATTTACTAAACTTCCACTTCACTCATGCTGGCCAATTGAACGAAAATGAATTGTGATGACTTAACGACTGAATGAAGTTAGGACTTGTTCCAGAGCATTAATTAATGTATACAACTTCTGCGCATGTCTTTGTCTTTTGGCGTGAAATTCAAATTATAATTCGTATTTGAACTCTCCTCGTACTTATGCGCGCATATGTACTGTATGTAGCTATGTACTATTCTTATACTATGTATTTTTTAAGATTTATAAATATTGTATATAAATATGTACTTATTGTACGTTGTTTTATAACAAATACATAATATGTATTACAAATTTATGGCATAAATATTTAAAAAATTTAAAGTTCAGTAACTCAAACTTTTGATAACTCGAGTTTTTTGTTTTCCTCTGGCACGAGTTAAGGAAATTTGACTGTGTATATGATTATGCAAAATATTCACTTCTCTCTACTTTCGTATACTAAAAATTTGCCGAAATTTATAAGTACAATAGAATGCCATCATTCGGAAGTGATGTGAAGCCATGGGTCGCATGTTACCACAATATGTAGCATGTAAAAGATCTCTCGCTGAGGTTGGAATTTCTTAGTCTCAGCAAAATTCTAAGTAGGACTTTGACCATATGACCACAGCAGTTGGTGTCTAAGGTACCTGGTATTCTGCATGCCTAGACTTTGTACATAACTAACAAACAAGTACGATAGAAAACTAGTATTTGCAATATTGTATTTTATATTTTGTTTATGAGTATAACTGCAACTTCGTTGTTTTAAATCGAAACCAGTAGACTTTGCAACCATTTCAGAGCTGATATTTACATTGATATAAGGGTTGATGACATACCCCCACTTAAAATTAACAGAAATATTGCACAAAAACGAAATTAATTAGATTGCTGTGACAACAAAAACAGCATTATGCTAATTGTAAGTGTAGATATAAAACCGTGAATATTTAAAATGTCCTACTAAATACTTATCTAAATATCCTTTCTCGTAGTTAAACCTAACTATAAAAATTAAAATTGTATAACAATTGTTTGAAATGCAATTAATTATTGTTGTACAATCACAGATACGTTTTTCAATATTTTTAATCTGTTTTGAAGCTGTTTTTCTAATCCTATTAAATGCCTGTAGAACAGCACTCTCATTCATAGTTATTATAAGTTTCTACATACATTACGTGTGTCATAGTTACTAAGCACTTTACAGTTAGCATAACACTGTTTTTGTTGTCACAGCATTCTTGAATCATTCTAATTAATTGTTTTTGTGTAATATTTTCTGTTAATTTTAGGTATAGGTAGAGTTGCTATATGGGTTGATTCATCACTCGTCAGTATGGTCATTGAATTAAATGGGTATATACTGACCTCAGTAGAAGTACATTGCACTAAAAATTATATGCGCATGATGAAAAAAAAATCAGTAGGGCCTCGGAAAACTTTTAAGAACCACTGGCTAACACGAAAACCTGTATTAGGTAAATCCAATAAGAGTACATTAACCACTAACAGGCAAACAGCTGCTTTTTTCTTCTGCATTTTATCCAAACTCGATTTTATCACAACCACATGTTTGAAATTAGGTCCTTTTCAGAAGAAACGACTTTTGCCGTGCGCTGTATACGGCACAGTGCCATGCTTTCCAGAAATGCGCCGTAGAGCACACGAATTTTCGCCGTGAATATTACGGCATGTTTTGTGCCGTGATGTATATATTTATATACCAGGTGACAATGAGACTAGGACCATGCTTCTGTCTTCTTTATTGATGAATTGATTTGGATAAAATTTTATATGAAGATACTAGACGTAATTTCTGATTATTATCTTGGCAACCTGATCACAAGACCGGAACAGGAAAATAAACGACTTAAAGGAAGAATACAAAAAGGAAGCAAAGCCTTTTACGCCAATAAAGCCCTTTTAAATAGTAAGGAAAGGGGCAGCAGAATTCTAGGAAAGAATTAACCGGCAGTATGCGACACACTCAGAAGTGCTGCTGTAGCGGTAAAACGGTTCTGACACTGCGGTGCGGAAAGCAAATGGGAAACTACCGCACTAATTCCCAAGACTAATCACCAATCACTATGAATAGAAACCCAAAGGATAAGGCCCCGAGTTCTTGGCGTCCGTTGGATGGGACAGGGGTGCTAAGAATCACCGGAAGAAATATTCACAAAGTAGGTACATGGAACGTTAGAACCATGTCTGAAGCTGGAAAATTATATAATGTATTGAATGAAATGATCAGATTAGACGTAGAAATGCTAGGAGTCAGTGAATCACGATGGCCAGGGAATGGCTCAATCAATTCAAATGGACACGTTTATTATTCTGGATTGTCAAACATTATACATCAAAGTGGAGTAGCAATCATTCTCCAAGAAAGAGTTAGTAAATCAGTTCTTAATTTTGTGCTCTTCTCAAATCGAATAATAATGATACAGTTATGTGGAAATCCGGTTAACATCAACATCATACAAGTTTACGCTCCCACAGCAGACAAACCGGAAGCGGAAATAGAGGAATTCTACGAACAGTTGAGTTCCGTGCTGAAAACCACAAAAAAACAAGAAGTCAATATTATTATGGGAGACTTTAATTCAAAAGTTGGAACGGATAAAACAACAAAAATTACCGGAGGCTTAGGCTTAGGTAATAAGAACGACAGGGGAGATACCTTAATACGCTTTTGTTAAGAACAACAATTAGTAATCACCAACACGTGGTTTAGCCTGCCAAAACGAAGGTTATGTACCTGGAAGGCACCAGCAGATGGTGTACCAGGGTACGATCATTAGAAACCAAATTGACTTTTTTCTTGTCAATCAACGGTTTAGAAATAGTGTAAAGGCAGTTAAAACCTATCCGGGAGCTGATGTTGCTTACGGCCATAACTTGTTGATGGCAAGAATGCAAATTAAATTTAAGAAGATCACACCCCCTTTCAAGAAAAGAAAAATGAATACGACATCATTAAAGGACCAAAGCATTCGAGAAAAATTTACTATTAAACTTAACGACAATCTCAACCAAGAGATGAAGAAAATGCAAGAAATTACAAATAAAGATGCAGAAACGATGTGGAAACAGATGAAGAATGCAATGATAATAACTGGAAAGGAGATTCTACAAGATAAGGAAGAAAAAATTTAAAAAAAAACAACCGTGGATGACAGACGAATTAATGGAACTCTTTGAAAAACCTAGGAAAGTGAAGAACCGAAATGAAGAAGAATACAGAAGGCTACAAAAGCAAATACAAAAACACATCCAAGAAGCCAAAGAAGAATGGATGGAACAAGAGTGTCATGAACTGGAAGAATTACAGCGTAAACAATTCAAACTTTAATTTACACAAGAAAGTTAAAGAATTGACATGCAACCAACGTAAAAAATGTCATTATATTTTAAAAAATTCTAATGGAGAGTTGATACTTGACCAAAATAAAAAGAAGGATGAGTGGAGAAATTATATAGCAAATCTTTTTGACGACAATAGAGAAGAAGAGAGAAAAAACGTAACAACTGAAACAGGTCTAGACATAATGAGGGAAGAGGTAGAGAAAGTCATAAGGCAAGCAAAAGATAATAAAGCTTCCGGTTCAGATCAGATTCCAACAGAGTGGTTAAAATGTCTTAACGACATGAACGTAAAACATTTAACAAATCTTTTTAACGAAATTTACCAAGAAGGACAAATACCACAAGAATGGCTTCGTTCAACGTTTATACCTATAGATCATGTGGGGATTTTAGATTAATAAGTCTAATGAGCCACACTCTCAAATTGCTGCTGCGAGTGATACAAAACAGAATTTTTGTAAAATGTGAGGAAACTATAAGTGATGAGCAAATGGGATCTAGAAAAGGCTTTGGAACAAGGGAGGCTTTATTTTGTATGCAAATATTATTGCAAAGATGCTGGGATGTACGTAAACCAGTGTACATATGCTTTATTGACTATGAAAAAGCGTTTGACCGCGTTCAACATATGAAATTAATTGATACCCTACAACACATTGGCTTAGAGGAAAAGGACATCACATTGTTAAGGACTCTCTATTGGAACCAATCAGCAACAGTGAAAGTGGATACAGCTGAAGAAACTGACGAAATCTCCATCAGAAGAGGTGTACGACAGGGGTGCGTTTTATCACCTTGCCTTTTCAATGTATACTCAGAGGTCATTTTTAAAGAAGCGTTGCAAGAAGAAAAAGGAATAAGAATGGAGGGAGAAAGCATTAAAAACATAAGATATGCTGATGATACTGCCATATTGGCCGAAAGTATTGAGGACCTGCAGAGGATGGTGAACAAGGTAAACGAACATAGTGTGCAAATGGGCATAAGCATAAATATAAAGAAAACCAAGCTATTAATAGCCAGCAAGATTGATATGGGCCCACAGATTTTACAAGTAAATGGGTCAAATATTGAACAAGTTAGCCACTTTAAATACCTTTGCTGTTGGCTCAATAAAACCTTGGATCCAGATAAAGAAATAAAATGCCGCATACAATTAGCAAGAAACGCTTTTATGAAGTACAGAACAATACTAAGTAATCATCATCTCCACTTATCCACACGAACCAAATTTGTAAAATGTTACGTCTGGTCTGTGTTGCTATATGGGTGCGAAACCTGGACATTAAAAGTTGATACTATGAATCGCATTGAAGCGTTTGAAATGTGGTGTCACCAAAGAACTCTCAAAATTCCTTGGACAGCAAGAAAAATGAATGAACAAGTTTTAAATTTAATAAATAAGGAAAGAGAACTACTAAATATAATAAAACGAAGAAAGCTAGAGTATCTTGGGCATGTGCTCCGCGGACAGAAGTATGAACTTCTACGACTAATATGAAATGGTAAAATTGAGGGAAAGAAGTGGATCGGCAGAAAGAAAATGTCGTGGTTGAGAAACATGCGTCATTGGACTGGGTTAACAGTGGAACAGCTATTCCACGCTGCACGAGATCGAAGTCATTATCAAGAAATTATTGAATTGGTGACCGACAACGCGTGATAACACGGGCAAGTCACGCGAAGAAGAAGAAATAGTAACTGGCTACAAAAAGCAACGAAAATACGGATCTACATGATACCAGAAGAGGAAGAGCTCATAAAGTTTGAAAGAAAAATAATAAGAAATATACTAGGACCAGTAAAGATGGACAACAATACACTTAGAAGAAAAATTAACTTCGAACTATAAGAAGAAATCAAAGGAAAGGATATAGTGAGATACGTGAAAGCACAGAGACTGAAGTGGTTCGGACACATTTTTGCAATGCCAACACAATCGAGTCATCAGGAAAATAACAGAATGGAAACCGGAAGAGAAAAGATACAGATGAAGACCAAAAAACAGGGTGGGATAGTGTGCTAAGACTAATGGAAATAATAAATTGGAGAGAGAAGAGTAAAAACAGAAAAGAATGGAGACAAGTAGCAGAGAAAGCCAGATCATATTATAAGTTATAAAAACCGGAAGATACGAGGACTAATCTACCTCGGAAAATAGATTTCATAACATCCGGAAAGGATGAGGTCATAACCTTCATTGGGTTAAGGAGCCTATACATACATACATACCATTTCATTAACGCTTTTATTGCCTTTTCATATTCATTGTGTTTACATGACCTAACCACTTTATTATCTAGGCTTTTTCTCCCTTTTATTTCTTCAGAGTTTCATAATTCATTAATGATTTGTATTCATTCTCGCATATTTTTTTTTGTGCTAACATTGTTGTTAATAATAATAGTCCTTTGTTTGTAGTTGTTCGATTTTTTTTTCTTCTGTATTTCATTGTATAGTCCAAGAGCCAGCAACGGATTTCTTAACAGTATTTTTAATAAGCTTGTAACTGTTATGGAAGGTCCCTTTGAATATAGTGAGAAGGAAACCCAAAGTCTGGCAAGCCTGCAGTGGTGGTTTTAGCCCCCTTGCGTCCTTGAAGGAAAAAAATAATGTGTCAAAACTGACACAAAACCTATGAATAATACGTTGGTAATACTGTAAGTATATGTCAAATTCGAGGTAGCAAGTTAGGTTTTACGTCAGTCTGTGTCAAAACTGACGGAAAACTTAACCTGATAACCTCGAATTTGACATATACTTACAGTGCCACCAACATATTATTCATACGTTTGAATTTCCAGAGCCCTCTGAGGATCAGTTTTTTTTAATCTCTCGATATTTTACTGTAAATGGTTAAGTTTATTATGCAACTTTTTGCGAATCTGGGGTAAACTTACCACTCGCGAAAGCGTCTGGCAATTTTTTTACTTACATAAGATATGATTACCTTTAACATTAACATAGCAAAGTGCCAGACTTGTTATACTTTTTTCTTATTATTTTTTTCCATTTTTCAAGGACGCAAGGGAGCTAAAACCACCACCACAGGCTTGCCAGACTTCGGGTTTCCTTCACAGTATATGCAAAGGAACCTTCCATAACAGTTACACGCTTGTTAAAAATACTGTAAGCAAACCCATTGCTGGCTCTTGGACTAGTATGGGCCACTATTGGCCTTATTAGTGTGCTCTATATTTTTATTTTTGCATATAATTAGGTATTGGTTTTTCAGTGAGGCTTTGGTTATGAAGTAACCAGCTTGTACTCGAACCTTTACTTGTTCGTCATTTGTTTTGTGATCGAAGAGCTTTCTGAATCTTTGAAATTATACGATTCTATTGGTAGATTATTATTACTCCATGTCTCATATACTTGGTCTAGATTATTTAGATTAAAGGAACAAATTTCAAACAACTTTCATATGTACCCTGAAAACTTCAGTGCTTGTCGATTTAAAATGATAAAAACCAAAGTCAATAACGGGAAAAAAACAAATGTCGATAAAATCACATCTGCCCTGAATGAATTTTTGCCGGAAGCAAAATCTTGTAATAATTTCTTTTGCGCCGATGATTAACCAGTAACCTCAAAAATCAAGAAAACAAATTTTCTGGAAGGCTGCTACCTGGATGATGTATACAAAACCCAAAATTCTCTTGTGAATCCCTGGAGAAAATTACTAAAGGGCTACCCCTGGCTGTTTGAGCAGTAAGAGATGTGAACTGTTAATGTTGTTCATCGAGTAGACAGGCAGTTGTTTAAAAAAATAGACCTTGAATATACAGAGGTTTTTACCTCTGATTTTGCTAGTGTTTGCACCTTGTGATACGGCTTTTAAACAGCCCTTATGGTGAGTGCCATAACTGTAATGCGGCTTTTTTACTTATAGGCCAGTCGATAAGTCTTTTAAAATGGCTGTTAGCGGGAGTAATTCCGGACAAGCTGGAATAAATTTTAATCTGTTCTGTTGGGACTCAGAAAATATATATTAATTTTGCACCCCTTGACAGGCCCGGATTTAACCGCTATGCTTAAAAAAAGGTCTAAATTTCGATATTTTTCCTAATATTAGTGAATATCTCGATTAGTATCAACTTTTGAGCAAAATGCTTAGTTGTCAAAATTAAAGAAGAGTAAACTCTACAAAAAATGTTCTATACATTTTTGTCATACGTTCGCTTGTTTCGAATTGATAGGCGTCGAAATTTTTTTTTTTCCAGCATTTGCTTGTTACTTTCTTTTACGATAAAAGAAGTATTAGATTCACCCCAAAAATTCGAAATTGAGTTTTCAACAGATCTTCACGTTTTAAAGTCCCCTGAACCCAAAAAACATGTTTTTGTTTATTGCTCTGTCTGTGTGTCTGTCTGTCTGTGTGTCTGTTTGTGAACAGAATATCTCAAAACGAAAAGAGGTATGACGTTGAAACTTCATATATAAGTTTTGTGTACTATCTAGATGCCACAGCAAGCTTTTGAAGAAAATCGCATAACCGGAAGTAGGTGTTTACTCTTGTGATTTTTCAGTTTTTTTGAATTTTTTCAAAAACGGCTCTAACGATTTTTTTCAAACTTTACAATTTTATAAAATTTTTAATGTGTATTGATATGAGCTAAACAATTTTTCAGTCGAATACCTCTAAAATGGGTTTCTTTTGTTTTCTTTTCCAATTTTTTTTATTAACTCCTATTTTAAATAGAATACCCAGTATATTATTACATTCTTGAATTCAGCTTAAAATGTTAGAGAAAATTTGTCTCTTGAACTAACGCTCTATTGTGTACGGTTTCTGTACAAATTGCAATTTTTTAAAATTTTTGATAAATGCTTGTATGTATGTATGTATAATACTTGCGGTGTAGAAGCTGCTGCTTTATGTGCTTGCATCTGGCGGTACAATGCTCAACTTGCCCCGGATTCAGGATACAAAGTTAAAGATTAAAAATAAAATTTTGGCTAATAGGGCAGTCGATAAGTCTTTTGAAATGGCTGTTAGCGGGAGTAATTCCGGATGATTCAATTAGGGACAACATTTTATTTCTGCATGCATTTAGTGGCTGCGATACTGTTTCCGCACTATACAGGCAGGGGAAAATGAAGTTCGTTAAACTTCTACAGAAAGAGAAAAACTTAACAGAAGGCTGTTCAAATTTTCAAAGACCCAAACGCGTCCCCAGAGGAAATAGATAAAGTGGGAGAACAATTTCTTCTTCTTCTGTATGGATCAACACACTGTGTATCATTGAACAGGTATAGATACCAGTGTTTCGTACAATCTATTAACAGAAGTTTACCAAATCTAGCATCATTACCACCAACCAAAGACGGAGCTCGCTTGCACTCGTTCCGTACTTACAACCAAATTCAGCTATGGTATGGAAACGAAAAATCACCTTTCGAGTGGGGATGGAGAAATTCAAAGAATGGATTAATGCCCATTCCCACTGTACAAGACGCAGCTCCCCAAGAATTACTAAAACTAATTTCTTGTAAATGCGCCAAAGGTTGTAATGTATCTTGTCGCAAAGCAGGTTTTCATTGCTCAGTAATATGTGGTTTCTGTCAGGGCAAATCTTGTCTGAATACTGTGGACGTGATCGAAGTAGACGACGAAGACGACGACGAGGACTTGCATATCGATCTAGAACAATCAATATAACATTCCCAAGAATATGAAGCAAATTCGGAAGACGAGACAGATATTGTTGAAAGTCAAAGTGATATTGAACAACCACCAACGTCAAAAAGACAAAAAAAATTGATGAGCAGTCAACTTCAAAAGAAACTTGAAGTTAGCAAAGTTGGAATAGTGGAACGTCAATAATAATAAAAAAAAGATCTGGTGTGATACACGCACACAACTTCCTTTCATAGTGATTTTATAATTAGCCAAAATTTGATTTTTAATCTTTAACTTTGTATCCCGAATCCGGGGCAAGTTGAGCATTGTACCGCCAGATGCAAGCACATAAAGCACCAGCCTCTACACCGCAAGGTAAAACGAGGTTATCGATTATACATACATACATAGGTACATACATTCAAGCATTTGTCAAAAATTTTCAAAAATTGCAATTTGTACAGAAACCATACAAAATAGAGCGTTAGTTCAAGAGACAAATTTTCTCTAAAATTTTAAGCTGAGTTCAAGAATGTAATAATATGCTGGGTGTTCTATTTAAAATAGGAGTTAATAAAAAAAATTGGAAAAGAAAACAAAAGAAACCCATTTTAGAGGTATTCAACTGAAAAATTGCCTAGCTCACATCAATACACATTACAAATTTTATAAAACTGTAAAGTTTGAAAAAAATCGTTAGAGCCGTTTTTGAAAAAGTCCAAAAAAACTGAAAAATCACAAGAGTAAACACCTACATCCGGTTATGCGATTTTCTTCAAAAGCTTGCTGTCGCATCTAGATAGTATGCAAAGCTTATATATAAAGTTTCAACGTCATACCTGTTTTCGTTTTGAGATATTCTGTTCACAAACAGACACACAGACAGACCGACACAGACAGAGCAATGAACAAAAACATGTTTTTTGGGTTCATGGCACTTTAAAACGTGAAGATCTGTTGAAAACTCAATTTCGAATTTTTAGGGTGAATCCAATACTTCTTTTATCGTAAAAGAAAGTAACAAGCAGATGCTCGAAAAAAAAAAATATTTCGACGCCTATGAATTCGAAACAAGCGAATATATGACAAAAATGTATAGAACATTTTTTGTAGAGAATTTACTCTTCTTTAATTTTGATAACTACATATTTTGTTCAAAAGTTGATACTAATCGAGATATTCACTAATATTAGGAAAAATATAAAAATTTAGACCTTTTTTTAAGCATAGCGGTTAAATCCGGGCCTGTCAAGGGGTGCAAAATTAATATATATTTTCTGAGTCCCAACAGAACAGATTAAAATTTATTCCAGCTTGTCCGGAATTATTCCCGCTAAAATGTACTTGTTGACTGGCCTATTAACCCTATACTCTACTGTACTATTAATTTATATTGTCCTCGGTTCGCTAGCTCAAACTGTCGGAGAGGTATAAGATTCTATTAACATCGTTAGTGCGGCTAAGGGAAAGCTAATATTGTGTTCAAGTTGCTCGTTGTCACCTGGAATGCTGAAATGGTAAATGCAAACACTGCCAAAAATTAAAACCCAAGAGTTTACATAAAAAGAAATATAATCTGTAAAATAAACGCAAATACAAGAAATTACATGCACATAAAATATCAGAAATGAACATGGTCTAAACATACAGTGAAGCTGTTAACAATACTTTGATTTTCTACACTAAAAAGGCTGTGTGTTACATGCATAAAAGCACCTTAAATAGGGCGCTAATGTTCAACGGTCAATGCAAAGTTAAACCCCGAGAGCGCAAAATGTATTTAAATTCCACACACAAATGAACTCGGCGAAGTTGTCTATTCTTAAAATACGCTGGTCGCTGAAAGTGCGGCTTCGGCACTTCAATTCAAGCACACATGCTGTATCAACAAATGACGTACTAGCGTTGTTCTGGGTGCGAAAAAACCCTGTGATCTCAATCACGAAGACGATTGCCAAAGATGGCGCAATAAGATCTCACTTTGCTCGGTGGTTCTAGCTTTAAACGAACCTGGATTTTGGTTGCTTCCAAGTGTTTTTGTGGTAGGGCCAGGCCGGCACTTCTATAGCTTTGAAATAATAGCTTATTGCTATGAGGAAGCAGCGGCACCTTGCGACGCTCCCCAAGTATATAGATGCTTGCGTAAGCTGTGTTTCCACTCGGGAAACTCTTGATGTCGGTGGTGATTAATTCAGGCAGACACACAACTGCACAGAACACTTTGGTGCTTTTATTAGTGACTGGCATCACTTGGGCATCGCGCCGACACGCACCTCTTACTGGTTTAAGTGCGAATGGATTCCCGCAGGCTCTCTCGGCATCGTTGCAATTCCATCAGTGCAACGTAGTGGTTTCATGCTATTTATAACTCCGCTCTTTGAATCTGCTGCGTTCGCACATTACACTCACAGTTGCACTTGCGATGTCACAATCACATACAGGTACTTATAATGCGTGACCGCTTAACACATAATGCGACATATAAGAAATACAGTTAAGCTTATTACTAGCAGTGTATATCATATATGAAAAAAGATATGAAATGCTATATTCAGATGGTCTGTTACAACCTATTTTGTCATTCTTATTCATGCTGTTTTCATTACAGTATCTTAACTTTTTACATACATATACATAATCCTTAGCCTTTCTACCTTAACGGTGTAAGGCTTGGTGTCGGTCGGTTGTCATCCGTTCCCATTTTTGTTTTTCCGGCACCTCTTCCACTCCTTCCTATCTTGTGCCGTTTGTCTCGCTGTATTCCAGTTTATTCCTCTTTCTCCGCTGCTATTCTTACACCTCCAATCCATGTCTTCCTTGGTCTTCCTACTCGGTTTTTTCCTTCCGGTCTTGCTTTTAGTATTTGTTTTACCATTCTATTCTCCCCCATTCTATACGTATGCCCCAACCAACCTAACCGTCTTTTTGCTACCACTTCATCTACCACTTTCACCTTCAGTTGTTCCCTATAAGTTGTATTCCTAATTCTATCCAGTTTGGTTTTTCCTTCTATTTTTCTCCAAAATTTCATTTCTGTGCTTGTAATTCTCTTCTTTTGTCTGAGATTCGTTACCGTACACCAACGCAGGGTATACTTCTTCAGCACTTCCACTTATGTATCTTTTGGTATTTCTGCTTTACCCAGGAAGCTAGTTTTGATTGCATTAAAGATTTTTTGCCTGTGGCTGTGCGTTCGTTTATTTTCTCATCAATTTTTCCGTTACTGCTAATGCATGACTCTAAATATTTAAAGTTAGTAACTTGTTCTACTGACTTTCCTCCTATTTGTTATCTCATATTTCCTTTCTGTTAGTCCCACGATCATTGTCTTTGTCTTCTCTACATTAATTCTCATGTTTACTTTCTGCATTTCCCTGATGTATGTGTCCACATTATATTGTAGCTCTTTTCCTGATCCTGCTAAAATTACCAAGTCATCCGCGTTGAGTAACTCTGATATTTGTACCATTTCCATTTTTCGTCTTCCTATTTTATATTTCCTCGTTACCTTTTTACATTCCTTGACTACATCGTCCATAATTAGTGTGAATAGTAACGGACTCGGCACACATCCTTGTCTTAAACCTCTTTTTGTTACAAATTTCGTTGATTCCTCATTTCTGGTTCTTACCTCTTATGTCCTTTCTTCTAATCCTGTCGAAGGCCTTACATAAGTCTATAAAACACATATGGACCTCCCTTCCCTTACTTATTGCTTTCTCTGCAATTTTTCTGAGTATAAATATGTTGTCTTGCACCCCTCTTCCTTTTCTAAATTCACACTGACTATCGTCTATCGTATCGTCTAACTTATTTTTGATTTGTGTTTCCCAGATTCTGGCCCATACTTTGCTTACTATGCTTAATAACGTAATACCTCTATAATTGTTGCATTCCCTGCTATCACCTTTTTTGTGCAGAGGTACTATTACCCCCGTTTGCCATTCTTTTGGTGCTTTTTTCGATTTGACTATATCATTCATTAAAGTTATGATTTTTTCTTTTCCTACTTCTTCTATATACTTTATCATTTCCGGTGAGATCTTATCTTTTCCAGCTGCTTTCCCTAATTTTATCTTTTTTATTGCCTCTTCCAGTTCCACCTCTGATATCAACTCTGTATTTATACCTTCATTTGCCTTCATTCCATTTTGTTCGATTTCGTTATCACTCTTCTTTTTCTTCGTCACTGTCTTCCAATACCTCTTCAAAGTGTCTCTTCCATCGTTCCATTATGTTTTCTTCCTTTGTTACTATTTCCCCTTGTTCATTTCTAATGTTTTTCAAAGGCTTGGTTCTTTTTTGCCTCAATTGCTTTAAAGTGCCATAGAACAGTTTTTAGTTTTCTTTATAGTTGTCCTTCATTTTTTCTCAAAATTTTACCCATTCTTCCTGTTTTGCTTTCTTTACCTCATCTTTAACTTCCTTTCTTTTTTTCTTGTATTTATCATGATCTTCTTTCTGCTTTGTTTGTAAATATTTCCTTCAGTTTTATTTCTTCTGCTTCACTTTTTCTTTTATTTCCGCTGTCCACCATGCCGTTTTCTTAGTATCCTGATTGCTCACTTTTGTTATCCCACAGCTTTCTTCTGCTGCTTTTAATATGCTTTGTTTTAGATAATTCCAATTTTTCTCCATGTCTTTTTCTTCTAATCCTTGACTTAGTTTCCTTTCTATAATTTCCTGAGACTTCTTCCTCTTTGAGTCTGTACGCTCTAATACTTTTCTTTATTACCTTTCTTCTTTTCTCTTTTGGTTTCTCTTTTTCTATCTTCATAATCATTTTTAGCAAGTAGTGGTCGCTTCCTATCTTAGGTACTCTTCTCACGATCACATCTTCTATTTGCCTCATATCCTCTTGCCGTACCAGGAAGTAATCGATAATAGATTTCTCTTGCCTTGATTTTACTTCACGTGTATATTTGTGTATTTCCTTATGTTGGAATTTGGAATTTGTAACCACTAACTCATTTTCTCTGCATAGTTCAAGCATTCTGTTTCCATTATCATTTCTCCTTGCTTCTCCGTGTGTCCCTAGGTACCTCTCAATGCCTTTATTGTTGTTACCAACTCTTCCGTTTAAATCTCCTAGTATTATAATTTTCTATATTTTTTGGACTGATTACTAATCCTACCGCTTCACTTCCCCATTTCTTTTGTTCGACTTCTGACCAGTATAACCAGTACGCTTTTGTTATTCTGGTTACGCCTTGTCCCTTGTTTTTTGTTTTCATTATACCCAAATAATCCACATGTTGTTTTTCCATTTCCTCCACTAATTCTACTTCCTTCCCTGTTAATACTTTTATATTCCATGTGCCTATTTTTATATTGTTTGCTTTGCCTATTTGCTTTATTTCCTCTGTATATCGCTTTTCCTTCCCATCCCTCGTATAATTATTCTCATTGTCTGTGTCCATTTCTGTATTCGTCATAGTGCTACACCGTCTCTTCCTTGTTTTTAGTTTTTTGCCTTTTCCTTTTCTTTAACCCCTTTGCTCCTTTGTCCCAGAGATATTCTACATCGTCGATTGTCATCTTCTTGTAACCTATCTTCGTTTTGTGTCCTTTGCTTGTCTCTTCTTTGGCAACTTTCCTGATTTCCGCCTGTATCTCTCTTTCTTTTAATGTCAAATCGTTTTCGATCTAAATCCTTGAGCCTTTCAGTTTATTTTTGTTCATCATTACTTTTTGTGCCAGTCTCCCATCTCTAAAATGTTTACCATTTTTCCGTTTTTATTTATGTCGATCACTCTGTTAACCTCTACTCCACTCCCAGTTTGTCCCAGTTAACTTTTTAATATAGCAAAATACCCAAGAGAGGCTTGGGTAATGGAAAGCCACAATGTACCATAGTTTAAATGAAGTGTTTAGTTTATTAATAATTCTGTGCCAAATATTCTATTGTGATATTAATATTAATAATTTTTTTCTTAATTCCAGAGACAACAACAACATAGAAAAGAACATTTGGGATGGAATATTGTGCTGCATTTTCTTCTTCCTCATCATTTCCGTGCTGGCCTTCCCGAATGGCCCGTTCATAAGGCCTCATCCGGTTGTATGGCGAATAGTTTTTGGCCTCAGTGTGCTGTACCTGTTGGCCATTTTATTTTTACTATTCCAAAGTTATAAGACAGTAAGGAACATATTCATATGGCTCGACCCCAACCTAGCCAATTTCCACATAGATATGGAAAAGGAATACGGAGTGAATTGCTCAGACATAACCGTGGAGAAGATATGGAACCACTTGGACGTCTTCGCTCTGGGCCATTATTTGGGGTGGATGTTCAAGGCCATCCTTATTCGCCACAGTGGGATCTTGTGGGCAATCAGCTGCATGTGGGAGATAACAGAAATGATGTTCGCTCATCTCCTTCCCAACTTCATTGAGTGCTGGTGGGACGCTTGGATCCTCGACGTCGTTGTGTGCAACGGCTTTGGCATTTGGTGTGGCCTGCGAATCTGCAGGATGCTTGAAATGAGGGAGTACAAGTGGGTGAACATACGTGACATTCATTCAACCACGGGGAAAATTAAAAGGGCCGTCCTGCAATTCACGCCAGAGAGCTGGACCTCTGTGCGATGGCTCGACCCGAAATGCTCCTATATGCGAATTATTGCATTTGGCCAACTAGTCCTCTTCTGGCAGGTGTCAGAACTGAACACATTTTTTCTCAAGCACGTCTTTGAGATGCCTCCTTCCCACCCTTTCGTCACTGGACGCTTAATTTTAATCGGTGTCATCGTTGCCCCGTCCGTCAAGCAATATTATACCTACGTGATCGATACTCAGTGCAAGCGTGTGGGCACCCAGTGCTGGGTCTACGGCTGCATCATGGTCTCGGAGGCACTGCTGTGTATTAAGCACGGACAGCAGTTGTTCGAGCGCACTCAGGCTATCAATATAGCGGTGTGGCTGTTGGTGCAGCTTGCAATATCAGTAGGATGTGTGTTCGGCTGTGTCGTTTGGCATAAGCACTTTACAAATGACGGAGAGTTTTCGCGTGAATGCAGCCCCGTTAAACCTAAGCCATCTATTGTTACCTTTGCCGAGGCTAATCAGAAAATCTCAACCAACAAGGAAGACTAAAGCTCGACTGGCATTTAATTTGCGATTAAATTATGTAGTGCAGTAGACTGTTAATGTAAAATGCGATAAAATTTTGAAGATGTTCCTTTTACATTGTATGTAATGTTATAGTTGCCAAAGATTAAATTTAAACCTTTTGGTGTATTGTGACTTTAGAGATAGATTTTTACTTAATGATCTCTAGTCGTCTTTTGTGACACTTTTAAAAAGGTTCTGTGTTTAATATAATAAAATAACTACACAAATTCAACAAATACTGTAGTACAGAATTCACTAATTCTCACACCTTTCTAATATTATTGATAGCTATCGCTGTAGTAAAAATGTACTTAACTAATTAGCTCAAATTGTATGTTAAGCTATTTCGCTTTCGTATTTCCAAGTAGCAATATGTAGCTGGAAATTGTGTACATTGTTCTTGTTAATATTTAAAATACTTATTGAACAGGGTGTCATATTGTGTGTGTTTTGTAGGCTAGTTTTGTAACTATCTCAAAAAGTGAGAGCGAGACATGGTTTTTTGAGAGTTACAAAGCTAGACTGTAAAAGAAATTGCGTGTAATGAAAGAGGTGCGTAGAAGGGACCACACGTTCAAGCCTTTTTCATTTTAAAGTACAAACACTAGCTTAAATATTTTTACAATTCCAACCTTTTTAAAGTTGCACAAAATATTGTAGTCATGTATATGTATCGTTATGTAAAACAAATGCTCTATAGTAGCTGTAACATGAGACTAGATGCTTCAGTCCAAAATTCTACTCAGGATTGCCGAGTGTTAAAAAAGTCAAGAGGTGTGATTGTAATTAGATAATTATGACATCTTGTAAAGTTTATTTTGTTACTTCGCTATAAAAGCAAGTGCTTGATGCAGATTGTTGTGATTATGTTAGATCTGCAGTATTTCACTTGTTGCCATATGTGTAGCTAGTATTGCAATAATGCACTTTCTCGTTGATCATTTCGTATAGTCTTGACTAATTGTTGGTACAATTGCATAATTGTAGCAATTGATGTATGTACAAACGTTTTTTGTATAAATAAAACTTATATGATGAATCGGTATGAGAATAAACCCTTCCATTTGCTTGAGGTACGGCAGAACCATTGTAGCTTTGCGGTTGAGGTAGACCGTGGAAGACGCCGTAATCATAATTGGATCCACTAATTTAGTAATACATGAAGTGAAAAGATTTCTAAAGTTTGGTTATGTTATAACTGTCAAGAGATCAGTAGCGGTGATTGCAGGAATTAGTAAAATTTGTCTGCAATGTGGTAGGGTAGGTTTTGAACTATTAGAAGAATTTAGTTTTAAGCATAGCATCGCACATAAAACACTCTTACTATAACCGTGTTTGTTACTTTATTGTGGAAAAACTATTATTTAGCATAATTACTTAAATTACCAAGCTTTTAGTATGCCACTCATATAACCTAACTTTTTATTTAAATCAGGTTAACAAGTCAATTTAATAGATGTCAAAAATTGTTACCAATATGAAGCCAACCTAATTACTGCCTGCTGGGTCAAGTAAGTCAACAACAATTAACTTACCAACCTATGTTAAACACGTCTTAACAAACGCTTCGAACGCCTAATTAGTCAACACAGCTGCCTGCTCTTTTGTATTCACAACCCATAAACAGAGCTGGGCAGTATTTGTATTTGTTAATACTTTTTTTATTTAAATACTTTGTAGTATTTAAATATTTTTTAATGGACGGTATTTGTATTTGTAGGTGCAAATACTTTGCAAAGTATTTAGTATTTAAATACAATTTTGGCAGTATTTAAATATTTTTAGGATATCTAAATACTTTGAGAGTATTTTATTTCTTCAAATGTATTTCTAACTAGTAAATAATTTTTGCATAGTTTCAACGTTTATCAAAATCCCAAGTTTTTACTTGAAACGCGAACACGTGTAGTGCTTCAGGTAAAGAACCACCCGTGCTAGAGCGAGACAGAATCCACCAGGCAATTGTGGGCCTGAGCAAGATGCGTAAAAAGCCGGTTTGATGGGGGGACGGAGACGGTGCATCCTGCCATTCGATTATTTTGATATTCCATGTTTTGGCAGCGTGGAACAAATAGTGGTGTTTCCTCTGTACCTGTGTCCTGATTTGTGGTAAAATAAATTACTATTACAGTAAGTATATATTTAGTAGTACTATTAGTAGTTACTTTTGGCAATAACTGGTAATAAGGAATTACTTACGGATAATAAGTTAGATTCAAACAAAATTGATGACTTTGTCAGATTAGCTACACATTGCTTTTCCCAGAATTGCTTTCAAATAGATGGAAAATTCTATGAACAGCACGAAGGAACAGCAATGGGAAACAGTCTTTCCCCTTTCGTTGCCAACCTTTTTATGTCAAAATTCGAAACTGAATTTAAGAATAACACAGAGTATTTCCCAAGGATTTGGTTTAGGTATGTGGACGACATTTTTGCTGTTTTTGATTTATCTAAATGTAGTATTGATCATTTTTTGAATCAATTAAATTCCAAATTTCCTAGCATAAAATTCACATATGAAATGGAAAACGAAGGACAACTACCATTTCTAGATACCTTAGTAATAAGAAATAAAAATAAGTTGGAATTTGATGTTTATAGAAAAGAAACCAATGTAAATAGATTCATTTTAGCGGATTCAAATCATTGTTTTCAACACAAAATGGCTGCTCTAAATTTCCTGGTGCATAGATTGTTAACCTTTTCTTTAAACAAAGATCGATATATCATTGAACTTCAGACCATAAAAAGCATCGCTGTGTACAATGGTTTCTCTTCTAAAATTATCGATAATTTGATTAGGAAACAAAAAACAAAATTGCACGTTCGAAATTCTACAACTCTTGTCAGTCTTAGAAGTGAAGCACTCAAGTACATCAAAATTCCTTTTCACCCGGCTACAAAGGGCCTAGCAAACATTTTTAAAGAATCGGGCCATAAAGTTGTGTATGGATCAAACAACAATATTAGAAATTTGTTGGGAAATCCGAAAGACAAACTAAGGACTTTAGAGAGATCTGGAATTTACGAAATTAAATGTTCCCATTGTGATTCTAAATATATTGGGCAAACACGTCGTAGTTTTGGTACCAGGTTTAAAGAGCATTTAGCTCATTTTAGATTCAACAGATTCGAAAAATCGAGTATAGCCCAACATATTTACGAAACAGGTCGTAGTATTAAAGAGGACGACCTAAAAATTCTAAAGGCTTTAACTTCAACAAAACAACTAAATTCTTTTGAAAGCTTAGCCATTTTTAAGAACCGAGATAATAAACTTTTGAACAAAGATGCTGGACCAATCCCGTCTTCAGTCTTATATCATTTGTTGAAATTAAATTGACGTTGGCCAAGTTCATTGGCCTCCGGCTACGCCTCTGTGTCAGACAGTATAAATAGATGTAACATGCGCACGCTCGTCCACTTCCATTTGCGATTTGGTTGCGAACACGTCGCCTTTCCGCTGTGTAAGTTTTCTTAGCTACCGATGATGACAGCGTGGCTGTCGAAATACGTATTTAGCAGTTGTTAAATATATTTGTGGTGAGGGGTTTTAACAAATTTGTGAAATAACTAGTAATATATATATCAGCGCTTTAGGCCCGCAGGCCTATGGCTTTGACTCGTTTCTTACATAATTTCCTGTCCTGTACTATTTGTTCCCAGTCCATTATACCATACTCTTGTAAGTTCTGTAGCACATTGTCCCACCATTCTATGTTTGGCCGACCTCTTCGGTTTCGCCCACCTAGCTCCGTCCTAAATATCTTTTTCGTGAGGTTATCTTCTCCCATTCTCCATATGTGTCCCACCCATCGAAGTCTGTTTTGTTGTACTATAGTTTTTATTCCGGGTTCCTTGTAGATCTGTGATATTTCTGCGTTTGTTCATCCTCTCCATTCACCTTGCTCCTTTATTCCTCCAAACATTTTCCTTAAGATTTTCCTTTCCTCCACCTCCAGCTTGTCACAATTAACTTTTGTTAGAACCCACGTTTCACTGGCATATGTTATCACTGGTCTAATTATGGTTTTGTATATTTGCACTTTCAGCGACCGCGATGTGTTTTTCTTACTTAGAATGTTTTGGAGGGATCCCGCACACCTGTACCCCGCCACTAACCGCCGTTCTATCTCTTGCGTTATATCCCCTTTGCTGTTTACCTCCACTCCTAGATATACTACGCTGTTTACACATTTGAATTTATATTCCTTCCCTCCTTTGATACTTTTTACCACTAGATGCTGGTTGGGTTCTTGTCTTCTATCTCCTAATATGTAGTTGGTCTTCTCTTCGTTTATGATTAGTCCGGCAGTCTTTGCTTTATCCTCCAATTTCCTTACCAGCCCTTTCAGTTCTTCCTGAGTTCTTGCCATTAGTATGAGATCATCTGCATAGGCTAAACACTGGTATGCGTATTGTAGGATGTTAACATTCGTGTTAATTTGGGTTTCTCTAATTATATGTTCAAGTACAATATTAAAAAATATCGGTGACATAGGGTCTCCTTGTTTCAGACCAAGATTAATATTGATGTCTCTTGATAATCCATCACAGGTTTTTATATGGGCTGATGTGTCCAATAATGTCATTTTTACTAGGTCTATTGTCTCCTGTTTGAACTTCAGATCTTTCAGAGCTCTTGAATGCTTTCTCTTTTAATTTTATCATATGCTTGTTTGTCAATTAGTAGTGCATATATATTTATATTTTTTTTTCTGCATTGTTCTTGTATTTGTCGCATTATAAAGATATTGTCAGTTGTCGACTTCCCTTTTTTGAAACCTGCTTGATATTGTCCTACTTTCGCTACTGCCTCTTCCTGTATCCTTCTTTTTATTGCATGGGCTAGGACTTTATAAGTGACATTTAGGATCGTAATTGGTCTATAATTGGTCATTATTTGTTTATTGCCTTTCTTGGGTATGGGGCATATTTGTGCTCAAGACCATCCATTTGGCATTTCTTTTATTTCCCATATTTTTTGGATAAGTTCATATAACCATTTGGTTAGTTCATTCCCTGCTTGTTTCAGTAGTTCTGCTTCTATTCCATCTGGACCGGCGCTCTTGTTATTTTTCAATTAATTTATAATGTCTTGTATTTCTTCCTGTGTGAGTTTGTTTGTTTTATCTTCCTGCTTGTATAGATGTGTCGATAAAAGGGTTGTAGATGAAGGGTGTTCTGATAGCGTTTCTGCAAAATGTTTTGCCCATGCCTCTGCAATTTCCTTCTCACCTATGCAAAGTTCCCCACTTTTGATCCTTATGGCGAGCGGCTGATTTTGACACCCTTTTTTTTTGTTTCTTTAAATTTTCATATAGTTTCCTTGTATTGTAATAGTGTTGTTCTATTTCTTCAAATTTTCCTTTTTGTCTATCTCTTTTCTTTTTCCTACATATATCATGTGCTTTGTTTCTAGCTTTTTTATACTTGTC
This sequence comes from Agriotes lineatus, assembly GCA_940337035.1. Lineage (NCBI taxonomy): Eukaryota > Metazoa > Arthropoda > Insecta > Coleoptera > Elateridae > Agriotes > Agriotes lineatus. Next base: position 29,451 of record CALNHX010004740.1, read on the forward strand.
GTCCCGCTCTTTTGTGTAACCCTGCAGTAGCTCTATTCTTGCTTTTTTCCTCTCGTCCACTGCTTTGTCGCATTCCTCATCAAACCAGTCCTTGTTCTTATTGCCCGTTTTGATTCTTAGCGTCTGTGCTCCTTCTGTGATTATTCCTTTTATGCATTCCCACTCCTCTTGGACATCCTCCTTCCTTTCCACGTTGCTAAGTTCTTCTTTTATCCTTCTTCTGTATTGTTGTCTTTCCCTTTCATTCTTTAAGCTTTGTATGTCCCATTTTCTTTCTCGGGTCTTGTAAGGTTTCCGTGGTTTTGGTATTTCTTGTCTAATTATCGCCTTCACTAGAAAGTGATCTGAGTTAATATCTGCCCCTCTGTATGTTCTCACGCTTTCTACACTTTTTTCATGAATTTTTTCTATTATTAGATGGTCTATTTGATTGGTGGTTTTCTTATCCGGGCTTTTCCATGTCGCTTTAAAGATGTTTTTCCTTTTTAAATATGTACTTTTGATAATCATATTTTTTAACGCTGCTAGGTTAATTAATCTTTGCCCATTGTTATTTGTCACTTCATGAAGGCTTTCCTTTCCTGCGACCATATGATTTCTTTCTTCTTTTCCAATTTTTGCGTTTAAATCGCCTATTATCAATTTGACATCAAATAGCGGAATACTATCTATAATTGTTTCAATATTTTCGTAGAATTAATTTTTTTTCTCTTTGTTTACTTCTTCTGTGGGCGCGTGTGCATTAATGATGCTTAATTTCCTATAATTTCATCTTAGCCTTAAATAGCTGGTTCTATCATTAATCACTTTATAATCCATTATTGAGTTTTTTAGGTCCTCTCTTATGAGGAAACCAGTTCCGAGTCTATTGATGTCTCCTCCTCCATTAAACCATAGGTAGCCATTTAGTTTCATGCTTACTGTGCCTTTTATATTTGTTTCCTGCACTGCTACTACAATATCTAGATTATATTCTTTTGCCTCCTTTATTAATTGCTTTACTTTTCCCTCTTTATTCAGGCCTTGAACATTCCAGAAACCTACTATTAGTTTCTTGGTTCTATTTTCTTTCCTGGGGCTGCTAGATCCTTTCCAGTTCTTAAGGTCTTTGTGCTCTTTATCCCCTGTTGTTGTCCACGTCTTATCCGTATTCACTGCCATTGTCGTCTGCGTTGGTCCGTCCAGTCGTATATCTACTAGTTTTTTGGCTTGTATTTAACTATTGTGTGTTTAGTAGGATCCCAGTCGTACTGTACTTCCTCTATGATCAATTTTTGGTATCCCATCTTAACTTAAGAAGGCGGAAGAATGGAAAACGGAAAGAGAAGCTTTTGGAAATAGAATCAAGAAGTTAGAAGAAAAACTAGAGAAGCAGGACAGAGAAAAACGCAGAAATAACGTGGTTATAAAAGGAGTAAAAATGGAAGGGCCACAGATGGAAAAGAGAGTGGAAAATTTTCTGTTAGATACCTTGAAAATTACTACAAAAGTAAAAAAAGGATACAGTGTGAAAGGGCAGGGAAATAAGCAAATAATAATTGCAGAGCTGGATTCTTGGGAAAACAAAAAAGAAGTGATGGAGAGGAAAAGCCTACTAAAAGACACCAACATTTTTATTGAGAACGATCTAACCTTCGAGGAAAGGAAAGTCCAAATGGAACTGCGCAAGATCATGAAAGAAGAAAATAACTGGTAAGCAAATTGTGAATTATTGTAATTGTCAAAAATTACAATTTGTAAATTTCTTATATTAAGAACAATAACTTATTGCATTAAGAAAAATTTTCTAGTATAAAGTGTATTGTTTATATGCACCAGAAGTGTGCTATTTCTAATCGTCGCCTGTTACTTTTAAATTTTGGTACTCTTTATTTTGTGTACCAATAGATCAATACCAAAAAAAAAAAGATATGCACTATAAAAACATAATTACTAATCGAAAAATTTGAAGTTCATCCCCGTGCCTGAAGTAGAGATTATTCTTGCACTTAACATTTAATTTTTGTGTTTTTTAAGTTACTATTTTTTAAATTTTACACTTGATTTTTGTGCACTTAGCGTTTTAAGATTAAATTACAAAAATTAATTTATGTAAGTATTATCGTGTTAATTGTTAAGAAAGCTAGTACTTGCTTTATCTTGTTTCAAAAGGAATTTGTTTTTAAGACGTAACTAGCTTAGAATAGCGACGTACCGTTTTGTTAAAAAAAACGTAATTTTATAGCTCTTATGTACACGTAGATCTCAAAATGTTTAACTGGTACTGGAAAACAATTATTGGTATCACTAATAAGCAAAGTAAACTTTATTAAAACATTATTTTTTATAGACGTTAACAAAGTAACCTCACTGATCAGTGATCTCCAAAGAAATGTAAAGGTATTTACAAATATTAATTTTCATTTAATTTTGCAATAGTTAGAAAGAAAGGAAGTGTTGCAAATTTAAATTGAATACTAAAAATACTAAACCAGTTTAGTATGCAATATGCTACTTATACGAAGCATCCGAGAAATTTAAGAACAGAAGCATAACATTTAAATGAAATATATATTTAAGTTTAGGTTCCATACATTTTACTTTTTTCAAATCTACCACTCTGTTTCGCTTTAAAGTACGCCAAACATAGGTCCTTAATTTTGTTCGAATACTTAGAAAACTTGCTATATTGTGGACAAAGCGTGACCCGACACTTAATCACGCGACACATAATCATGGGACATTTAAGCACGGACAGTTAAACACGCCGACATTTAAACACATAGACATTTAAACACTGAGACATATAATCACATGGACAAATAAACACATTGCATTTGAAGTGAATTCGGAATAGTAATAGCGTGTTAAGCGTTGTTGAATTGGTGGTTTATCCTTTATACATATAGATTATAGCGGAATACCATTTTAGTCTAAAATGCACCCATAAGAAAAAAATCAATAATTTTAACCCCCTACCCTTTTTCAGTTTAGTCTCTTTTTTACTACTTTAGGGGTAATATTTAAAAAAAACCCTTAGACGCCTTTGAAAAGATTTAGAAATACATCGATATGCCAAAAAAAATGTTCTAACTCAATAAACTAGAAGATACGAAGAACTCTTTAATTCACCCCGAATCCAAATTTGCACGTTTAAGGGTTGATTAGCGCAAAATCCTGAAATACGTTTCTAGGTATTTGCATTGACAATCTTTGGAAGTAAACACGAAGTCGCTATCTCATCGGGTCTAAGAGATATTGAGGAACTCGTGAAAACACATTTTACCCCTTCTTACCCCCTTAGGGGTCAAATTTCAAAAAATCCTTTCTTAGCACTACCCTACGTAACAAACTGAACCTGCCACCCTGCGTTGATTAGTCAGGGTTGTGACTTTCCTTTATAGATATATACAGTGTGGTCCATTAAGTGTGCAACAAATAGAACATTTTTTTATTAGTTGTAAAACCAAAATTTAAATACCGCCAAAAGTTAGTGCATGTTCGATAACCATATCAAATTCCCTTAGAATGGCTTCAAGTTAAACAGCATACAGGGCAGGACAAAAAATATGAAATTCATTCAAGAATAAAGTTACCTTATTTCAAAAAATATGGCAAAATTTTATTGAGAAAAGTTGTTTAGAATCAAAAGCTATGCTCAAATACAAAGTCAGGGCCTCCTATTCGAATTTTTATAATTTTTTGGAAAATTTTGTATTACCCCCGTATTATACATATTTTTATTATTCTGATTTTATATGTATTTAAAGTAGCCAGAACCACAACACTTTTAAATAACTTTTAGCAACTTGAAGCATATTTGTAAAATTTACTTGGATTTATAGTTTTTTAGGTAACCGTCCACGGCATGTTTGTTGCAACGATATTTAACAGAACTTTAGAATTTCGCAAATATTCTTTTTAATAAGGCAAATACTTTACTAATAATAATGTACATATAAAAAACTTACAATTAAAGCCTACAATTTTATTTCAAATTCTCATGAAAATACGGGGCTAACACAAAATTTTCTAAAAAAAATAATAAAAATTTGTTGCACACTTAGGCCCGGTTGCAGAAAGCAATGTTAAGTCTGGTGTTAACTAACGTCGCGTCAAAGTGAACAAAATCGCATCAAATTTTGTTTACTAATGTATTAGTTACCATAAACATTTGAGATTTGATTCGTTTTTGTTCACTTTGACGTCGCGTTAGCTAACACCAGACTTAACGTTGCTTTCTGTAACCGGCCCTTAATGGACCACACTGTTATATAGATTAGTATTCTTTTTAAAAAATGTGTTTATATGTCTCAGTGTTTAAATGTCTATGTGTTTAAATGTCCGTGTGATTAACTGTCGGCGTGTTTAACTGTCCGTGCTTAAATGTCCCATGATTATGTGTCGCGTGATTAAGTGTCACCGAACCTAAGTTACCTACTGGAAACAGTAAACAGTTACATATTTTGAATAAAACTTAGATATTACAAACACGTTCGGACCTATCGTGTTTATTTTAATTAACTGTTTTTCGAAAATATAGCTAACCGTTTTGAGATCATTTTTTCACACTGTATACGACAACTTATGTTTATAATGTAACGATTTTAACGTTTTAACTAGGGTTCGGAATTTATTTACGACAAATGTCCACTAAATATTTATTTACACAGAATTAATAATTAACAATAACTAAATACTAACAATAGTTAGGTAAACCGAGCGATATTTATTTTATAACATTTATTTATGACATGAACTATACGACTACTGCGGCCACAATGAATCACGTTCGGTCCGTCGGTCCACTTTATACCCAGACACAAAATCTTTCTAGAATTTAGAAGTTGCTGGCAAATCCCGGCGATCCGTCGATGAGTCACCCTGTGGAACACTCGGGAACGATGACCCAGCAGACGGTGATGTCACCGCTTCCGGCGGCTGAAGGTCGTTACTCGAAGTTTGTGAGTCATCAGTTCGCACCTGGACGGGCTCAAGGACGCTCCGGAATGATCGGGACCCAAATTCGTTACACTGCCCCTTCCTTAAGACTGTTTCGTCCCGAAACTTCCTAATGGTTTTGCTGGGGTCATGAAGGAATCTACAGGTCGCTCCTTTGTTGCACTTTGAAACCATGTAAAAATGACAGTCCACTGTTTTCTGGTTGTTTTGCGGCTTCCATGGATTGTAGCCACAGACCAAGATGCTTATACCAGCATGTTGGAAAATCACTTCAATCATGCTTCGAATGACTCTCCAATTCAATCCATCCATTCCACAGCCTACCTTTGGGATTGCCAGCTTCGTTATGTTTTCAAGAAGCAGTTCCTCCCGAAGAACAAGGAGGCAGTTCCATAAGGCTTCGTAAGTAGGCTTATGATGGGAAGCTTCTTTTGTAACCATGTAATTGATAAGTCGCCCTTGGCGTCTCAGCTGCGCGACACCTCCCACATACGGTTGTTGTTTTCGAAGCTCCTCCATCTTGCCGAACTTGTCTCGGAAGACCACAGCAATTCCTCTTGACATTTTGAAGTCCTTAGCCACACAGTGAGCCAACGAATATTCTTTTGGCACCGAGAACAAGTCTTTTTGCACTTCTTCGATGACATCGTAGTTCACCCTCTTGCCTGTCGCGAATTTCTTCATAAACTCTTCGAACGTTAGATTCCCTGACTCAACACTACATCTATGGACCTCCTCTTGTGAGCTACTTCCTGCGTATGGAGCTAATCGATTGAAATGCACCACCCTTGGCTTCCCACTTGGAACCTTCCTTATGCGATAAATAAGGTCGTTGATGCGTTTCATCACTTCATACGGTCCATCCCAGGATCTCTGCAACTTTGGGGAATAGCCTTGACGTCGTTGGGGATTGTAGAGCCACACTAAATCTCCATCCTGGTAGCCGCCTTCCTCTGCCTTGATGTCGTAGTTTTCCTTCATTCGGTTGCTAGCCTCTTGGATGTTCGAACGAACTTGATTGTGTATTTCGGCCATCTTTCGGCGTAGATTGCTTACATAATCATCGCCGACTATTTCCTCGCCAGGTTTGCAGCCGAATTTAAGGTCACATGGCAATCAAATTTCTCTTCCAAAGAGAACATTTGCAGGCGTCTGTCCAGTGGTTTCATGTACTGAAGAGCGGTACGCCAGCAAGAACAGATGGATATACTGGTCCCAGTCCCTTTGGTGATTAGAAACAACCTTTGACAAGTACTTCCCAACTGTCCTGTTCATTCTTTCTACCATTCCGTCAGACTGCGGATGCAAAGCAGTTGTTCTAGTTTTTCGTATTCCAAGCAGTGTACACATGTTCTGGAAAATGGCAGATTCAAAATTTCTTCCCTGATCGGAATGCAATTCCATGGGCACCCTAAATCGACTGATGAACTCCTTCACCAATACTTCAGCGACTGTCGAAGCTTCCTGGTTTGGAAGTGCATATGCTTCAACCCATTTACTGAAGTAGTCCATGGCCACCAGAATATATTTGTTACCGTCATCTGTTAATGGAAACGGACCGGATATGTCTATCGCTATTCTCTCGAAGGGGCTTCCTACGTTATACTGGCGCATAGGAGCTTTCCTTTTCTTATGGGGTCCATTGCTTGCAGCACATGTGGTACATTTTCGACACCATTCTTTCACGTCCTCTTTGCAATTCACCCAATAGAATCTTTGGCGTACCTTTTCCAGCGTTTTCTTGACGCCCAAGTGTCCACCCGACACACCATCATGCAGCTGCTTCAACACTTCAGGCACCCTTCTTCTTGGGACCAATAGCTGCAACCTTTGATGTGTACCATCTTCATTTTCCAGGACACGCTTTAAAAGTCCATCATCCATCCTGATTGATTTCCATTGCGCCCAGTACGTTTTCAAATTGGTTGACTGCGGACATACTTCTTCCCAAGTTGGTCTGGAACCACGACTTATCCACTTCATCAAATGGCCTAATTCTGAATCTTCATTTGATCCTTGTCAAGGTCTTCAAGCTGCCATTGATCGTCTATAACAGTTGTTCGTAGCACGTGTCCACACTTGTCCTCCACACGACTGCAAGTGGGTGCACTCCAAAGGACAAGGTCTTCTTGATAATGCATCAGCATTGCGATGACTAGTTCCGGCTCTGTGTTCAATTTCTAAATCATATTCCTGCAGTCTCTCAATCCATCTGGCCACCTGTCCTTCTGGATTCTTGAACTGCAGAAGCCACTTCAATGCCGCATGGTCCGTCCTTATGAGGAATCTTCTTCCATAGAGGTACTTGTAGTAATGCTCGACACTTTTGACCACTGCTAGCAGCTCCTTTCTGGTCACACAGTAATTTATTTCTGGCTTCGACAACACCTTACTAAAATACCCAATGACCTTTTCTTGGCCATCTTGTTCTTGGGATAACACTCCGCCAATGCCAACGTTACTCGCATCGGTATCGAGAATGAACTTGCCTTCTGGCAAAGGATAGCTCAGCACTGGAGCACTTATTAAGGCTTCTTAAGCTGTTCAAAAGCATTTTGACAATCATGGTCCCAGTCAAATTTTCTGCTTTCTTCGGTCAATCGTATTAGTGGTTTTGCGATGTTTGCAAAACCCATCACATATCTTCTATAATATGTGCAAAGCCCGAGGAAACTTCTCACATCATGCTTGTCTTTAGGTATTCGCCATTCTTTGACAGCTCTGATCTTCTCTGGATCAGCGGCCACTCCTCCTCCAGACACAACATGACCCAAGTAATTGACTTCTTTTCTGAACAAGTTACACTTCTTTGGACTTAACTTCAGGTTGGCACTCCTCAACCTTTGGAAAACTTCCTCTAAATTCTTCACATGGTCTTCGAACGTTTTTCCGACCACAATTATATCATCCAGATATACCAGGCAAGTTCTCCAAGACAACCCTTTCAATACGGATTCCATTAAACGTTCAAACGTAGCCGGGGCATTACATAGGCCAAAAGGCATTACTGTAAACTGCCATAACCCTGATCCTACAGTGAATGCAGTTTTCTCACGATCCTACTTCTCCATTTCCACTTGCCAATATCCACTCTTCAAATCCAAAGTTGAAAAGATTTTTGATCCCGCAGGTGTATCCAAGGTATCGTCAATCCGTGGTAACGGGTAACTGTCCTTCTTCGTAACATTGTTCAACTGTCGATAATCAACGCAAAATCGAGTGGAACCATCTTTCTTCTTCACCAATACCACAGGTCAAGCCCATGGGCTGTTGGATTCTTCAATCACTCCATCTCGTTTCATTTCGCTAATGATTTGCTCAGCTTCTTGGTATTTGGCCAAAGGTAACCTTCTAGGTGCTTGGCGAATAGGTTTTGATTCGCCCGTATCAATTTTATGTTGGACGTTATTAGTCCTTCCTTTGGCGCTATTCTTCCATTCGAAGACGTCGGAGTAGCGTTTTATTAGCTCTTTCACCCTCGCTTTTTGTTCCGGCAACAATCCTTGACTTGCAGTAGCAATCAAATTATCCAGCTGTTCACACGGTGCAACAGAAGAAGTCTCTATATTCTGGGATGGATGCACGATGGATGACACCGATGAGCAGCAGCCCAAGACCGTACCTTCCTTGAGAGTTACCGGGTAGTGGTTGATGTTCATCAGACGTACTGGTATCTTAGAATTAGTCTTAACAACAGTTTTCGCAACTAACACACCAGGTCCTGTTCCTCTATCACTATATTCTGGTTCTAAGATTGTCACTTGTCCAGACCACATACACCCATCTTCGTCCGTTCTTCCGTTTACCAGCATCTCACTACGCACGGGAACCGTCACATCTCCTGCCAAAATCACACGCGCTCTAACGTCCTTTTTATTTTGAAGCACCAGTTCCTCATTAGCAACTTCCAACACACCGGCTTGCAGATCTAATTTGAAACCATGCTTTTTCATGATGTCCATTCCAAGTATGATGTCTTCTTCTATATCCGCCACTATAATTTGATGTTTGAAGGTGGCATTTCCAATGGTGATCTGGGCGCGCATCTCCCCGTGGACCTTCGCCCAGTCGCCTGTAGCAGTTCGAAGTCGCCATTGCGTTGCTACAACGTCTTGCTTGGATTTAAAGATGTTAGCCTTCGCTATTGTCTTTGTAGCTCCAGTATCAAGTAGCATCCGGTATGCTCGCCCGTTGATCTTGCCATCCACGAAGACACTTCCAGCATGGTCCTCGGCAGTTGCTATCTGGACGACTGTCCCGGGGGCTTCAGTACCACGGGTTGATGTCTGCCCCTTCTCACCAACCCGCTTTAGTTTTCCGCCAGCTTTTGCATTCTTTGGGGCTTGCCACATTTACTTTTGACATGCCCCATCTCACCACAATTCCAGCATCGGATCTGCTTCTTACTGGATCTTCTATCGAGTGCCTTCAAAACCAGCTGGACAATATCCTCAATGGAATGGTTGTCACTTTCATTGTCAGCGCTCTCCATTGCTCGAATACGAGCTTGTCTCTTGATTGACTGTTTAACAGCCTCGTATTCGAGAGCTTGTGTCAGAGCATCTCTAATGGTTTTAGGCCTAGCAAGCTTAATAGCTTGCTGCGTCTCGACGTTTCGCAACCCATCAATGAACCGTTCTATAGCAAGGCTCTCACATATATCGTCCCCCGCTTCCGGATAAGAGATCCGTACTAAGCGCACGATATCTGCTTCAAAATCCTGGAGGGTCTCATTCGGTTTTTGAAATCTGTTTCTTAGTTGAGAACGATATACTTGTTCCATACGTTTCTGTCCATATCTCATCTCTAGGCGAGCGACTAATTGTGTGAAATTCAGCCTCTCTTCCTTTGGTATTGTTTGTAACACCCTCAAAGCATCCCCACGTAGAGATGTACTGAGCATGGACGCTTTTACACTGGTAGTCCAACCATAAACCATGGACAACGTCTCGAACAATGTTAGATACTCTTCCAAGGGAGATTTCCCATCGTAGGTTGGTACCTCTTGACGTCCAGGGACTAATACTTTTGATTCTTGAAACGTCGGTGTTACAAACTCACTAGAAGATTTGTCTACATTTTCTAGAGCTCTCATCTTACATTCCAATTCTTCAAGTTTCCTGTCGAATATTCTACAAGTTTCCTGCACCTTGGATTCTAATGCTCCAGATGTTTCCATTAATTCTTCCCTCAATTTTCTAGAATTCTCTACCATTTCATCCTTCAGGATTCTAGAATTTTCTAGCAATTTAGACTCCAAACTACTAGAATTTTCCATCAATTTCGATTCTACACATTTCACTAATTTAGTTTCCATTGTTCTAGCATTCTCGAGCATTTCATCTTTCAGAGTTCTAGAATTTTCTAGCAATTTAGATTCCAAACTACTAGAATTTTCCATCAATTTCGATTCCAATTTTCCCATTAGTTGCTGCACATCAACCTGGACATTGAACACGAAAGTCTCTGGATCTTGACCATCTCCTAAAAGGATTCCACGAAGACGTTCCTGCAGGTTTGATTTCTTTCCAGTAGAATCTTCATCTCGTTCTTCTAGCTCCCTTCTTAACTCGTCTACTTTTAATTCCATCAATTTTTTCGTAGCCATGATGCACTTACACTAATTATTTATTTATATTAAACAATACCCCACACCTGACACCAATTGTAACGATTTTAACGTTTTAACTAGGGTTCGGAATTTATTTACGACAAATGTCCACTAAATATTTATTTACACAGAATTAATAATTAACAATAACTAAATACTAACAATAGTTAGGTAAACCGAGCGATATTTATTTTATAACATTTATTTATGACATGAACTATACGACTACTGCGGCCACAATAAATCACGTTCGGTCCGTCGGTCCACTGTATACCCAGACACAAAATCTTTCTAGAATTTAGAAGTTGCTGGCAAATCCCGGCGATCCGTCGATGAGTCACCCTGTGGAACACTCGGGAACGATGACCCAGCAGACGGTGATGTCACCGCTTCCGGCGGCTGAAGGTCGTTACTCGAAGTTTGTGAGTCATCAGTTCGCACCTGGACGGGCTCAAGGACGCTCCGGAATGATCGGGACCCAAATTCGTTACAATAATAATTAAATTTACTCAGCTATTCCTCGTTTTGTCGCAGGTTACAAAATGGCCAAGGCTTATAACATCAACACAAATGAATTAATGGACACAAGCTATTTAGAGAAAGATCTTTTTTCTGTGAGCGATGACAGTGAAAAAGATCCAGACTATGGTAATGAAAATCCAAAACGACAAAAAAATCTAGATTATTTTGGTTTACACTTGAAACAAAGCCAAGTTGTTCCCAGCCTTCCACTTCATTAGCAAAAGATACTTTGGACTCCCATTCTGAAGCATCTGAGACTGACCAAGGTTCTGCATTATTAGATGGTACATTTTATATTATAATCGAGAAAGGTCCCAACTCTTCTGTCACTGCTCAGTGTCAAATCTGTATTCCCAAAGTTAAATATATTAAAGGTAGAGCCAATGCTACCTCTAATTTTCTGAAACACATTAAGACTAAGTATTTTGAAGAATACCAAAAATATGTATTTAGACCACAAGAAAACCAAAAACACCACTCTTGCTAGTCAGAAAAAGATGAAATCACCAATATCCAATAACGTCGTTGATGCCAAACAAGCCACAATACAACTGAATCTTAAATCTAGTTTTAACTTGGGACAAAAGATGTCACAAGAAGAATTTGACAAAAGAATAATAAAATTTGCTATTAGTTTAATGTCCGCCTTGTCAGTTATTGAAAATAAAAGTTTTATTCAGTTATTTAATGGATTGAATATTAAAGTTATGTCTAGAACAACTGCTGTGAGAAGAATTTCTGATATATCTAATAACACACTGGAGAATATTAAACTCATGTTAGAACCAGTAGAACACATCTGCACGACTGCCGATATTTGGTCGTGTAAGAAAAGAAGTTTTTTAGGTATGACTTGTCATTGAATCGATGTTCATACACACGAAAGAAAATCTGCGGCCCTGGCTTGTCGAAGATTTAGTGGAACTCAGAGTTTTGATAGACTCGCAGAACTTATCGATGACATTCACACAAAATTTGAGCTTAAACTGGAAAAAATATCTGTCACTGTAACAGATAATGCATCCAACTTCATTAAGGCATTTAAGGAATTTGGCATTCAGATTTCTAGCTCATTGCTTGTGAATTCTATTGAACCATGCGAAGCTGAATCTGAAGAAATAGATATCCCCTACGCAGAAGAAAATAGTGATGAAGATTTGGCAAACATCATTTTCGTACCATTCACCGACAATTCTGATCAAAAATACATAAATGTTCAACTACCTAACCATCATTGCTACATTTCGCATACAATTCATTTATTAGCCACAACAGATTTTATGAAATACATATAGTTCAGTGCATTTATCTGAGAAATAAATTTAACCTCGGAAAAAAATCCTAGAGAGCTGAAATTTGATTTGCACCCAGGGGCGGACTGGCTGGTGGGCAGGGAGGCAAAGTCCCCCCGGGCCCTCATACCCCACGAATGCGGGCCTCTGCTCACCCCCAGTTTAAAATCTAGGTACATACATACTTCAGAAAAAATATTGTGAAGAAAATATCCATGTATTGTGTCAAGTATTATTTGTAGTGGTAAAATTAATAGGAGGAATACTAAAAATTTATTTAGCTTACTAAGTCGACTAGCGACAGTTTCCGGCTAATCTTAAAGTGGGTGGATATTTGGTGAACATGAGCTATCTACTGTTCATGTTCCCACGTCAAAATAAAAGAAAAATAAAAAAAATAACAAACTGGGTTGTGGGCTCAGGAAAAAGCCCTTAAGCGGAGTTTTGCAGGTGATAATTGTCTACATCCTGCAGTATTGTTTGCATTAGAGAAAATAATGGGAAGTAAATTTGATTTAAAAAAACTAGTTCTGAAGCAAATGTAGTTTTGATTTTTTTTTAATTTGGTCCTACTCGACTACAATATGCTAAGTCTGTAGCATTTGCAAATTTATTTTAAAGAACGAATATGTATTATTGCTTAGCCGCACACAGGTTTCTTGTGAAAGGGCGCTAAATAAATTTAAAATAAGCACATCGCGATTATGGATGTTTTTCAAAACTTATTAGAGGCCTTTATGATTATGAGTGTTGATAAAGATGTCTTCGAGTCTCTCGATTTTTATCACATTTTGAAAAAAAATTGAATGATTATCCCTACTTTTCGCCAATATTTTAACCTGCTAACTTGGTACTGAAATGGCAAATACATTTTTACTTGCCTGGTCTAAAAGACGAAGGTAGTACTGCAATTGTAAAAAAATCACCTTCGGAGATTTTTCACATCTTCATATTGCAGGGTCTCTATATGACGAAAAACATGTTTTCTTAAATCCATATGTCTATCTGTCAATATGTCTGTTTATCCATCTGTCTGTCCGCCTGTTGGCGGCATTGTTCAAAAATCATTTTTTGGAAGAAGACGATACTAAATATTTGTCATACGAGTTATATATGTATCGGACTCGAGACCCAATATATTTTCGGTCAAATATATACAGGGTAAGCACCTTAAACAATAAAATGTTGCCTATTTTTGCTTTAACGAAGGAATAGATAAAATTAATAATTTGCACATAGCTTAAATTTTTACCCTTAATGGAAATGGAACCCAAAATGTTGCGTAAATATTGTAAAATGTATAGATATGCAGAGATCGATGCATCCCTTATATTTTATTTTTATTTATTTATTTACACCAATAAAACGGGGCATGCCCAATTACATTATTGGCGGTTCAGGCCTCTTACCGTATACCGGGTGCTGACTTGCGCGACGCACCATATGAATTTGCATAGTAAATTCTTTATGTTCAATTATTTGCTCCCCTAATTATTTTAGAGCTAAAGTGTAAATACATTTTTTGTAGAGAAAAAAATACTGCACCCATTCATACTGCTGCTAACAATTTTTTCATTTTCCAGAACCGAAGGAATGCAAAAAATTAAACTAGCATTTTCACAAAAATCAGTGATGCCATGGAATTATTGAAACAAGCCAATGCCAACGCAAGTGCGTGCGGGGCGATCATCCAGTCACTGCCGTCAAAAGATTGAATGTATTGTCGTTTTTCTCATTTTGCTGTAAATTCTGAACCTCATTATTGCACCTACAATTATTTAATAACTTGCCTGCATGCTATGCGCACTGCTATACAACTAAATGTTTTATTTAGTTTAGTTGCCGCACATCTCAGCAGATGACGCTTCTAAGAAAATTCGATTAAGGTCACTAAATCACGTTAGCTACGCTAACACAGGTAGGGAAACACCATTTGACAAGTTTAAAAAACGAGTTTGTCAGTATCAAATTTACCATAGGCGCTACTAGTAAGGTCATAAATAATTTTTCTTATTAGTAATATATCCTTCGAATGCGATGCCACAATCCTTTCTCTAGGTTGTAAGTTATGCAGATGATCGTTTTTAACCGCAATTTAAAATTTTTTTCGTCTACTGACCCTGAAACTTGAAGATCTGAAGAAATATCAAAAGTATTTTTTTACGATTACAGGTTATTTGCCTAAATTATGCCCTGAAGAGATGATTGTGATCTCGGATTCCCTAGTTCTCCCGACGAAATTTGTCAAAACGTATATATATATAGCATTATGGTTTGTATTTGCTACGTTAAAGGTTGCCTGAACAACAGCATAAAAGGGTATACGCTGTTTCAAGTTCCTGAAGGTAATTTAAACTGCAATATTTAGCAATACTCTTTAATGAATTACTTATTGCAAATTAAGGACCAAGAAATAGCATGAAACGGCAGGAGTGGTTGAAAGAAATAAATAGACCACTAGACGACATGCATCAGTTACGTGTACGTGACGTGCCGAATTATTGGAATGCAGCGAGCGGTACAACATATTTTCTGAAGCTTTATATTTGTGATAATTATTTCTAAAAAACTAAAGAGATAAAAGTTAATAAAAACCTTCAGCAACTTATACTCTTATTTTATTGTAACAATTATTGTTAAAAATGCTTTTTATTTTAATTTATAAATTATTTAGGCTATGTTAATACGCCAGCGTGGCTCTGATGGTTAGAGCATCGGACTGCGGCGCGGAAGTCTGGAGTTCAAATCCCAGATCGATGCCTGGCGGGCGGCCTACCCAGTCGCTTTAAATAATTGGGAACCTGCGTTCGAAAGAACAAGGGGTAATAATGCGGTTGTCTAATGCGTGGTGCTCACCACATCACCACGTGTCATGAATTTGACACGCGACAGCCGGGTGTGAGAGCGAGGATACGGAAGCTCTAACCTTCCGCCTTGCAGGCCAAGCTCCTTCAAGGGGTGTTAGTGCCTCACCATTATTATTATTATTATGTTAATATGATTAAAATTGTTTATATGCTTGGTAATAAATTATTTAATAGTCGTCAAGAAGTATATAAATAATTTCAATCATATTAGCAATACCGTAAATAAAATACTAATTTATTTTCTGGGTTTAAATTTCCCGCGTTCCCATTTAGTTGCCGCACATCTCGGCAGACGGCGCAAAACGATGACAACTTTTATTGAGAAGTTTCCATTCTATCTGATTATATTTCCTATGCTTGCCTGTAGTCTTAAACTTAAAATGAATCAGTCTATTAATGGTTCTACTGTTTGGAATTTGCCTACACGGATATTTTACAATAAACAAGGAGCTTACTTAACGAACGTCCACCATACTCGTAAAACCATTTTTGTTATGGACAAGGTCTAGGTACCTTAGAGACATTAAGCAGAACATAATTAATAATGAATTATTATAAACGTCAAACATCAATGACAAACAAACAAACAGCACATATTGTCGCGCCGCACGCATTTGCGTTGGCATTGGCTTGTTTCAATAATTCCATGGCATCACTGATTTTTGTGAAAATGCTAGTTTGTTTTTTGCATTCCTTCGGTTCCGGAAAATAAAAAATTGTTAGTAACAGTATGAATAGATGCAGTATTTTTTTCTCTACAAAAAATGTATTTACACTTTAACTCTAAAGTAATTAGGGGAGCAAATAATTGAACATAAATAATTTACTATGCAAATTCCTATGGTGCGTCGCGCAAGTCAGCACCCGGTATACTAGTATAATATAAAAAATAAAAAGTACAAACTAATAACTAAAAATTTAAATTTAGAAGCTAATAATACCTAATTACAAATTAAAAACTAAACATTTGTACTACTGGTTCAGGTTTCATAGAAATGGCTGCAATCAAACTTTATTATAATAATACATATTAACTTTTTTTCTAGAGAATGTAGGCTTTATGTTAAATAGATTGTTTTCTGAATGGTGAACATATGCATTGGTGGTTATAATTATTCTTATCATAGGCGAGTGAAGTCTGTAATTCCTTCGATATGCAGGTACATGGAATATATTTTTTGTTCTAGTTCTATGTGCCGGTATATAAAGTCTGACAATAGAAGTCTGTTGTTTACCAATTTATTTAGAAAACAAACGTCAGCCACTTCTCTTCTGTATTTTAAGTATAAATGCAGAAGTAAATAAATGTAACTCGCACGAGGGAACTTCCGTGTAAACCCCTTTACAGATTTGTACTAACTACTTTCTGCATTTTCATTAATATTAGGTAAGTATCCAGGTTTTTACGAACGGGCAGGGGCCTTTTAAGGCTGAAGTCCCCCCGGGCCTTTCCCTTGCCAGTCCGCCCCTGTTTGCACCTACCTTTCGTTGTTCCAAATAAGGGTTGAGAAGTCCCCAATGATCCGTTGTACACATAACTTTTTACAGTGCGCAGAAAGTCGATTTTTCGGTTTTTCAACTGTATCTTCGTTCCTATCGATTTTACGACTATGAAGGCGCAATAACAAAAGAAAGGTAACAAAATTCTCTATAAAAAAAGTTAGGTATAGTTTTTACATACAAGCAACTGTTTTTACGGAAATTCGGTAGGAAGGTCATCCGTTTAGGAAATATTGTTCTGCTCCATACTTCAGGGTTTTAAAGTTAAACAATACACATAAGGTGAAATATATTTTTCGAATGCATTTTGTTAGATATGTCACTATTCGACGAAGTGGGAATGCGCAAGACCAAAAAGGCATTGTTCTTTGACAGCTTTAAACCATCAGCACTTTCGTTTGATATCGCAAGTGCCACTTATGTCATCGATCGAGGATATCTATTGCATCGCGCTGTGTGGCATCAAAATGATACTTCTGATCATATTTGTACAACATATATTAACTATGTCCATACAAATTGTGGTGAAAACGCGGTGATTGTTTTTGATGGGTATAACAACAGCAAAAACAATGTGAAAGCTATGGAACAACTTCGCCGATCTTCAAGAACGTCATCTGCTGACGTATTTTTTGACGAGACAATGTATGTAACAGTCAGCCAGAAAACGTTTCTTTCTAACAACAACCACAAATGCAAATTGATTTCGATGCTGTCAGAGAAATTGAAACAATAAAGAAGCCGACCTGCGATTAATTAATAAAATTAAGCAATGGTAGTAAAAATCGCAGATCAACCCCCCTACAGTTTATACACCACGGCAGCTCTGAAAACTCTTTACTCACCGCGATGGCCCTAGCTAACTCAAATTTCGGCGGCCTTGGATCGTAGGTTCAAATCATCAGCTGTGTACCCTGGAATCTCTTCAAAAAGGAAAAGGAAATGGGCGCCAGAAATCAAAAAATTTCAAATAATAAGAGGAAATAAACTGCAAGTGACTAGCGTTTAATTAATAAATAATAAAAAGTCTTGAAGTATCGGTAATAAATAATCAGGATAATTAAAATGCAAATAATGTGATAACAAAGTTGTGTACGTTAACTGAAGGTTGCGACACGCATAAAATCAAAAACCCCTTTCGGGTTATTTTAATAACTTTAACAACAAATTATTCGTGGGTAAGCTTATCACAGTCATTTAATAAATCCTTCTGTTTAGGCTATTGAAAATAAAAAAGCGTGACTGTACCTTTTACAGAGGGTCAATACACATCAAAATTGCAGCTTTAAATACTGAGCATAATTAACTATAAGCATAAAAATTCAAATGTAAAAAGAAAAAGCACGTATGAAATTGAACATTACATGTTAATAATTGCGGAACGTGTGAATTTAAATTCCAAATAATTAGGGGTTTAAAATGTATAAATGTAACATCTAGGTATTGAAGATAAGTTGATATTTAATCCCGGAGTAGCACTAACTAACCTCGAAACATAAGCTGGACGTGAACGGCTACAACCATTGTTGAAATCGCCGTGGATGCGCCGAAAATTGCTGCGGAAGCATCCTCAAAAGGCAGCAAATACGCCAAACCCAGCAGGTGTCGAAAATGCGATAAGGCTAGCGCCTTGGCCTCCGAGATAAACTCGTGGTTGAAACTGGTAATTAAGAGCTAAGAAGAAAAAATGTAATTACTATGGGAATAACAAAACAGAAAAGCGCAATCGTACCTGATCATAATCAGCCCTTAGGAACACAAAGCTCATAGAAATCGGTTGAGCGCACGTAATTTGACTTAATTAAAATCAAACCTCAGCCACGCCAAACACGGCGGGCTGAGGCAAAAACAGCAAGTGCCCGGACGAAAAATTCGTTCCCAAAGGAAGGCTCGCACTCTCATAAGAGATAGCGCGGGTCGAGAGTTCATCGCGCGAAAGAAAGAACTCGAACCAGGTACAAAATGCGCTGGTTTGGAAAATTTAAGAATTCGAAATGTAAAGGATGTATAATTCAAATAAAAATATACAGGTTAAGCCTGAAATAATTGGATAACTGGCGAAACAATTAGGCGAAGCCAAAACATTGTTTCAAAATTCAAACCAAAAATTTCCTCGTCGAACAGGCTGAGGGTGATGCTACGTTCTCATTATTGAAACAGCACTGAAACATTCATTTACAAATACAACCGTTGTTGTTGGAGAAGATCTTCTGGTTATTTTAACGGCTCGAACATCTGTTGAGAATAGAAAATATTCTTAAACCGGACAAAGGAGCCGTCCAACAAAAAACGTTCTCTTCCAGAAGTTTCGATCAACATGGAAAAAGCAAGGACCATATTTTATTTTTACATGCGTTCTCTGCTTGTGATACAACCTCTGCTCTTTTTCCATAAGGAAAAACCCAAGCTCTGAAATTATTGCAAAAAAGACAGAACTTGCAGCTTAAGTTTTCAATAAAAGTGATGCTTCTCACAAATCAATTGCTGATAATGGATTACTATTTTTTTTTGAGCATATATGGTTCTCCAGTTAAAGAAGATTACATAAAGTCATAAACAACTATCGTTATTTGTGCTTCGCTAAATCCGTAGGTAAAGACAAATCTGCAAGGTTAAGCCTATTACCACCTACAGCCAAAGCAGCTGAAGAGCAACTCTACCGAGTCTACTATCAAGTACAGACTTGGTTGGGTAATAAATTGAATGCCGAAGATTGGGGATAGATATTGAAGGACAACTTATTGCACGTAAAAAAACATCAGAACCTCCTGCTCAGGACTGTCTTCTATAAATTATTTTTTGTAATTGCACGAAAGGCTGCGGACCATTATGTGGTGGTCGAAAATTGGTTCTGGTCTGCACACCAATTTGCGGTCATTGTCACGGACAATCTCGTTTGAACGCTGCAAAAGTGAAGGAGTCGCAGGTAATTGAAATCGAAAGCGACCAGAACATTAACGATCCAGAGATCAATTCTATATATGCCTTTGAACAAGGGTCTTTGCTCCCATCAGTTGAACAGAAAAATGAGGAAAATGAAGAGGAAAAATAACAGAACTAGAAGAAGAAGTGGAAGAAGAGGAAGAAAAAGAGAAAGAAGTGAGAAAATGTAAATTTTTTTAAATTGTAATAAGAATTAATAATGTTTTTTTTTAATAAATTGAAGGATTTTTTCAATCGAATTTTCTGATCGTTTTTACTTATGAATCCTTTATCTAATAGACGTGTCTGTCCGGGACGCTGTTTTGTCTGTCTGGGACGCTGTTTCAGCAGCCAAACCGTAAGAGATAGAGAAAAAAGTTATTAAAGTTATATGTTTGGAATGGTCATGTCAGGTCAGGAACCGAATTTCAGTCTCTAACACTAATTATTATCTTAATTATAATCCTAACTTTTTAGGTTAGATTCTAAGCAAATTTTATCAAGGCGAATGCGACTGGTAGTTTGCTACCAACAATGACGTCATATACGTACGTGTGGTGAATACGCGTTCTATTTGCAAAACGGTCTTTTTTGTTTTTTTAAATGAGACATTTGTCTCACTGGACTGCTAGTATTCATTTAATATGTTTCTTGTTTCATGAAGTATGACTCACTTTTGTGTATTATTTAACTTTAAAACCCTGAAATATGGAGCAGAACTATAACATTTCCTAAACTCATGACTTTCATACTGAATTTCCGTGAAAACTGTTGCTTGTATGTAAAAACTATAGATTAAGTTTTTTGTAGAGAATGTTGTTACCTTCCTTTTGTTATTGCATTTTCGTAGTCGTAAAGTGGATAACAGCGAAAGTATAGTTGAAAAACCGAAAAATCGACCTTCTGTGTACTGTAAAAAGTTATGCCTACAACGGATAGTTGGGGACTTCTCAACCCTTAGTTGGAACAACTAAAGATAGCACTGGACTAATAAATAAGTCGCATACAACGCGAACCCGACATACAAATATCCTTAGTAAATGTTCCCAGTTATGGATTAAGGCTGGGAGGCCAAAGTCAGCCGAAACCATATAAGACGTTATAGGTCATCATTTGAGCTATCCTGGCATTACACGTTGGAATTCACATTATGATTCTATAATACACATTTTAGCGAAAAAAGAAAAATTACCTATTTTGTATGAAAAGCTTTCAATTAAACAGTATTGTTTGAAAGAAAACGAAGTAGAGAATTTGACAGAATACGTAAAACTGCTTAAGCCACTGGCTTTAGCATTATATATTTTGCAAGGAGAAACTAATATATATTATGGATTCGTAATACCAACAATCGCCAGTATGAAAATTAAACTGGAAAAACTAAAAGCAGAAAATTTCAAATATTTTTCTTCTGCAGTTGATGATCTTATCCAAGCTGTTTTCAACCGATTTGAGAATTACCTTACATTCAATAACGAAGACGCAATACTTGCTGCAATCTCTCATCCAGCTTTTAAGTTAAGATGGATAACGCTTTTTAAAGAAGAGGAGGATATAAAGCAAATAACAGAAAAACTAAAGAGAATGTTTATAAACGCTACCAATGCAGTGGCTGTTAGCAATGACAATTTTCAAACTGAGAATAATCTAAAGACAAGTTCATTGAACAAATTTTTCGAATTTGATGAAAATGATAGTTTCTTACTTCCGTTATCTGCAACTGTAGCTTGTGGTTGTGGACAAGGAGAGTTACGGGCTCTGCAATATTTACAATACCCTCAAACAGACCTCAATATGTTAAAAAAATGTCCCAATATTAAAAAATTAATTCTGAAATTCAACACAACATTACGTCATCAGCACCAGTAGGAAGGATGTTCTCGTATGCCATCTTCATTAATACGCCACGACGTCATGCCCTATCAGATACCAATTTCGAAAATCTTGTTCTGTTGAAAGCAAATGCACAGCACTTTTAAAGACTTTTATCTACGACCACTACTAAAAGTAGGCCTTTTAGTGCTAGCTTGTTTCACTAAAAGTGACGTTTTATAGTTTACCGTGTTTAAAGAAATCAGCTGTTTACTTTTAGCACATGTGCTAAAAGTGAAGCGAGGTTCAAAACTACAATTTCGAACTGCAAGTGAAGTTGTAAAGCTATTCTAGTTGCTTCTTGCGTTACAGGTAAAGCGTTTTTGAAATAATTAAAGCGTTATGTAATGAATACAGTCATATGTGGAGTATCAATAATTACATTTCGTAACTCACCTTGACAGCACGGGCGTGGCCAAACAATCGCCACCGCGGCGTAGCCTACTATTCATTATGACATAAATTAAAAGCGTCGCAGATGCGAACCTTTCTTAAATCGATATTTATGGATTAATAACGGTAAAATTAAGGTCGTAGATAAAATATTGTATGCAACGTCGACTTTTAGCACTTGTTGCATAAATAGCTATTATCTACGACCACTACTAAAAGTAGTCCTTTTAGCGCTAGCTTGTTTCACTAAAAGTGATCTTTTATAGTTTACCGTATTTAAAGAAATCAGCGGTTTACTTTTAGCACATGTGCTAAAAGTGAAGCGAGGTTCAAAACTACAATTTCGAACTGCAAGTGAAGTTGTAAAGCTATTCTAGTTGCTTCTTGCGTTACAGGTAAAGCGTTTTTGAAATAATTAAAGCGTTAGGTACTTGTTGCATAAATAGCTAATATTGTTAAATGACTACATTTTAAATATTTGAAAAACTACTACACATATTTTTATTTTAAATATTATGTTATTTATTTGTTTTGCAAGTTTGAATCTTAATTTATTTTTTTAAGACCTATTCGGGATATTTCTTTTGTTTTGTATATTTTGTTGCCAAATAAATACCCATTTGAAACTATATTTTTTGTTTTACTCTTAATTTAGATGCTGTTTTTTGCGTTATAGCAAAGATATAAAGGAACTGTTATATGACAACGAAAAAATAAAGAAATAATTTATATTGCTTTAAATTTATAGTAATTAATCTATGGATTTCCTTTTTTGTTAATATTCAATATACGCAATTTTATCAATAAAATATTTTATCTACGACCACTACTAAATGTAGGCTTTTTAGCACTAGCTTGTTTCACTAAAAGTGACGTTTTATAGTTTACCGTGGTTAAAGAAATCAGCTGTTTATTTTTAGCTCTAGTGCTAAAAGTGAAGTGAGGTTATAAAACTACGATTTCGAACTGGAAGTGAAGTTGTAAAGTTATTCTAGTTGCTTCTTGCGTTAGAGGTAAAGTGTTTTTGAAATAATTAAAGCGTTATGTAATGAATACAGTCAGATGTGTAGTATAATAATTACCTTTCGTAACTGACCTTGACAGTACTGGCTTCGTAAACATTCGCCCGCGCGGCATGGCCTACTGTTTATTATGACATAAATTAGAAGTGTCGTAGATGCAAACCTTTGTTAAATCGATATTTATGGATTAATAACAGTAAAATTAAGGTCGTAGATAAAATATTGTATGCAACGCGTGCTAAAAGTCGTTTATGTACGAGACATGTTATGAAACTCAGCCTTCGGCTTTGTTTCATAATTTTCATGTCTCGTGCATAAACGTCGACTTTTAGCACTTGTTGCATGAATAACTATTATGGATTTTAAGCTCTTTTTTGCCGAAATATCCATAAAACACCGCAAACCAATATATTGTTTCCTTTGGAGTTTTTAATAATTCATGTATGTACAATAGCTTAAGCTATGCCATCTTTATTCTTTGGATTAATATTCAAATAAAAGGAAATTTGGAATTTTAAATTTAATTTTGAAAAATTGTTTAACTTGTATACACATGTTGTATTACTATTTAAATAATTCGCAAGTCTTTTTACAGTTTAGGGATATCTAAATACTTAAGAAGTATTTTAAATATTTTTATCTACGACCACCACTAAAAGTAGGCCTTTTAGCGCTAGCTTTTTTCACTAAAAGTGACGTTTTATAGTTTACCGTGTTTAAAGAAATCAGCTGTTTACTTTTAGCGCGAGTGTGAGATAAAGTGAAGTGAGGTTATAAACTACAATTTCGAACTGGAAGTGATGTTGTAAAATTATTCTAGTTACTTCTTGCGATACAGGTAAAGTGTTTTTGTAATAATTAAAGCATTATGTAATGAATACAGTCAAATGTGTAGTATTAATAATTACCTTTGATAACTGACTTTGACAGTATTGGTTTCCCAAACATTCGCCTGTGCGCAAAGGCCCTCTCTTTATTATGACATCAATTCTAACTGTCACAGATCCAAACCTTTGTTAAATCGATATTTATGGATTAATAACAGTAAAATTAAGGTCGTAGATAAAATATTGTATGCAACGCGTGCTAAAAGTCGTTTATCTACGACCACTACTAAAAGTAGGCTTTTTAACACTCGCTTGTTTCACTAAAAGTGACGTTTTATAGTTTACCGTGTTTAAAGAAATCAGCTGTTTACTTTTAGCACATGTGCTAAAAGTGACGCGAGGTTCAAAACTACAATTTCGAACTGCAAGTGAAGTCGTAAAGCTATTCTAGTTGCTTCTTGCGTTACAGGTAAAGCGTTTTTGAAATAATTAAAGCGTTATGTAATGAATACAGTCATATGTGGAGTATAAATAATTAAATTTCGTACCTGTCCTTGACAGCACGGGCGTGGCCAAAACAATCGCCAGCCGCGTAGGCTACTATTCATTATGATGCAGCGTCGCAGATGCGAACCTTTCTTAAATCGATATTTATGGATTAATAACGGTAAAATTAAGGTCGTAGATAAAATATTGTATGCAACGCGTGCTAAAAGTCGTTTATGCGCGAGACATGTTATGAAACTCAGCCTTCGGCTTCGTTTCATAATTTTCATGTCTCGCGCATAAAAGTCGACTTTTAGCACTTGTTGCATAAATAGCTATTATGTACGAGACATGTTATGAAACTCAGCCTTCGGCTTCGTTTCATAATTTTCATGTCTCGTGCATAAACGTCGACTTTTGGCACTTGTTGCATAAATAGCTATTATAATACCTAAATACTTAAGAAATATTTAAATACTTTACAGTATTTTTTGTACGGTCACCTTTAAAACTGACTATTAAGCGCTCACTGTCAATGCGAAAAGTTAGCGATTCACACATTTTTTCCCTAGTAACCATTTTAGCATCGCAACCACATAAACAATGTCTTAATGAAATAATCGCGTCACTTCATTTTACTTTACGCATCGCCTTGGCTAACCTGATTATTAATTTAATTCGTCATTTTTCTGGAACTGGCTAAAATTATTGACAATTGCATCACGGTGCGTCCATCATCACGCAACAGATTTATTGAGTTTGTGAGTTTTTGTGAAGTTGAAGATGGAATCTGAAGGTAATTGCACCCCGCCTGAAGTATTTGAAGCGACCCAGACAGCAACCAACGAGTGTTGTGGCCGGCCAAATCGCGCGGCCTTTATGAGCGGCGGTACAACGACTTCATCAAATGGTGTGTATCGAAATTTCAATTATTTAAAAATTTTGTTATTTATTTAGGACCGTAGAAAAAATGTTGTATGTATTTCGAGTGTAAAGAGCCATTTTGGTATTCGGTTGCTTTTTCGCGCCTCGCTGCCGCTCGGCACGAAACGCGCATCCTCATACCAAAATGGCTCTCTTTACACACTAAATACATAAATATCTATTATCTACGATAGTGTGTAAAATTGCCTTTTAGTTGCCAGTTTTAAGTTTGTAAAACAACTGTTTAATAACATGTTTTCATTAGTTTACGTCGCCAGTAGTAACGTGTTTAAAAGATTTCATTAGGCCCGTTGTCAGTAGCAACATGTTTAAAAAATTTTAAAACACGCAAAATTACGACCGGTTGCTGGTAATCCTAATTTACATTTAATTTGTTTTTATATTTACCGTGTTTTCTAAATTCTATCATAGATAAAATATTGCAGACTTACCTTCTTGTCTAAATAGGCCAGAATTACATCTTCCGTTACCGAGAAGACTTTGTTCTTTTTTCGCCAATGGCAGAAACTTAAATACACCTTCTTGTACGCAGCTTTGGATTTCACGGGCAACAATTTTTCCCGCAGTAAAATCCCTTTATTTAAAATATTTTCAGAAATTTCTTCTAACTTTTCCATTTTTGTTTATAAGTAAAATAAAGAACATATCCATAGCGTTTCGTGACCAACGTAGTTGATCAACAGAAAAAATTTTGAATGGCACTCTTTCGAAAACGCTTAAAGTATCTCAAACTTTAAGCTTGTGTTTTCGCACTCGTATCATTAACAACTATAAAGTATTTAAATACTTTTAAACGTATTTAAATACTTTTAAACGTATTTAAATACTTTTAAACGTATTTAAATACTTTTAAACGTATTTAAATACGTTTAGGTAGGTATTTAGCTATTAAAAGTATTTAAATACTATCAGTATTTATTATTTAACTACCTTTTGCTAAAAAAAGTATTTAATATTTAAATACATTCAATTTTAAAAAAGTATTTAGTATTTAGTAGTTAAATACTTTTTAAAAGTATTTTGCCCAGCTCTGCACATAAATAATCTACAACCAGTTCGAAAATCTTCTTATTATGTATAGCAAATAAATCCTAGTATACAAAATTAAGCATGGCAAACAGCTACCAATAAAAGCAATAGAAGTCCTGATGGAAATCAAGTCCACGCAAAGAAAACTCAATACTGGCTAGGAGCTTCAACAAGTAATATATACGATCAGCTAACTGCAGTTATGGATGGCGAATAAGCCAATGATCCACTCCTAAGGAACCGCAACCACCGCCTATTTTTGTTGCGGAGGTCGAAGATATAAATCCATTAACGACACTGTTAAATGAGATAGCCAAGGACAACTTTACCCTTAAAGCTCTTAGAAATGAGCAAGTTAAAATACAAAGCAAAACAAGTGTAACAAACTCTACCATCATTAAAGAACTCTCAAAGAAACACGAAATTTCACACCTACAAGTCAAAATAGAAAAAAAAAACTTTAAAATTGTAATTAAAAACCTGCATTACTCAACCGACACCAACGAAATCAAGCAAAATCTTGAAAAGATGGGACATGAGGTTGCATGGAATTATTAAAAACCCTCTTCCAATGTTGTTAGTAGAGTTAAAATAGAAAGAGAACAATAATAGTTATTTACTATACAAGTGGGATAAGAGCATCATTAATATACGTGTGTGTAAGCCATTACATAACTGAGTGGTGTAATAAGCTTCATTACCTAATTGAAATAGTGTCAAATGAGTGATATAATGAGTTACTTACACTGGAGTAGATAAAGAAATTTATAAAACTAACATATTACTACACACGAGCGTGGTAGTGGAAGCCCCACATGCAAAAAGAACAATACCTCAATGCACGAAATGCCAACGCCTTGGGCATATGAAGAACTACTGCCAACAAAATCTGAGATATGTAAAATGCACACAATTTCACAATACAATAGAATGCCCACGTAAAAAGAAAGACAATAAAATACAATGCGTAAACTGTAACGGTAACCACCCTGCGAATTACAGAGGCTGCATTATACACAAACAACTGCAAGAAAAACTGTACCCGCGACTGAGAAAAGACATTTTAACACCCTTTAAAAAACGTTACACCCAATCTAAAGTAACACCTGGAATATCATACTCCAGTAAGCTAAACCCCCAACCATACCAAATAGTTAACAGCATGGCAGAAAACGCCTGCTTACAAAATCATATTGTACATAATAATCAACAAACGAGCGACATGGAAGAGAAGAGATAAAAACCATGATGAAAAATCTGATAACACATAATATGGATACAGTAATGAATCTCCTTACCACGCTATATAATCAGCAAAATGTCTTAATGGCTCAATTGATCAAAATAACTGCTTGGAACGTCAATGAATTGAGCTAACACACACATGAAGTCAAAATATTCCTCGATAACAATGATATAGACGTACTGTTTATCTTTAAAACGTATTTCACGAACAAAAGCTATATTAAGTTTCCAAAATTCAATATTTACAACACAAACCACTCTGAAGGCACAGCGCATGGCGGAACTGCAATAATAATAAAAAGCAACATAAAACACCATGAACTTGAAAAATTCCAGGAAAATCACCTCCAAGCAATGACATTATTAATAGAACATAAGACCACTTCATTTAAAATCCCTGCAATTTACTGCCCGCCTAAATACATAATTACTGAACAAGATTACACTTACTTCTTTAAAAGCCTGGGCAACAAATTGCTTATAGTAGGGGACGCATGTTCAATGGGACTCACGTGTTACAAGAAGGCGATTACTAGCTGCTATACAAGAAAATAATCTAAATTATATCTACTGGCAAACCTGCATGCTGGCCCACATATCGCAGGAAAATCCCAGATTTAATCAACTTTGGCAACTTAACTATAGTAAAAACAACAAACCCACCCACACTCTGCAATAAAAACACAGATTGGGAGTTCTTCCAAAACAGACTGGAATACTTAGTAAACCTGCAAGTGCCTCTAAAAACCGACTACGACATAGAAAAAGAAGCTATAAAAGTTACTGCCCTATTATTCTAAAAGAGAAAATCGCAGAAAAACGGCAACTTAGAGCGTGTTGGCAAATTACCAGATCGGATGCAGATAAGCGTGAATTGAATAGAGCCTCGAAACAACTAAAGAAAATCTTGTTTCAACATAATAACAAAAGCATACAAGTTTACTTAGAAAACCTTACACCTACAGTACAAACAGACTATTCACTATGGAAAGCGGTGCGAAAAATAAAAAGACCAGCCGTACATATACCACCTATCAAAAAACGAAGATGGTAGTTGGGCCCGAAGCAATAAAGACAAAGCAACTGCTTATGCGAAACATCTAACCAACGTATTTAATTCTTATCCTTCCCCGTGTCCAGAAGAGAAAGGAATTCTTAGTTTCCTAACATCTCCATATCAAATGAATCTACCGTTCAAGCCACTAACAATAAACGAAGTAAAGGAAGTAATAAATAAGAAGATCCGTGCCAAAAAAAGCTCCTGGGTATGATCTAACTACCACGGAAATAGTTAAGAAACTACCGGATAAAGCAATCCAGCATCTAACACAAATATATCATGTGTTCCAAAAAAAACTCATTTAGAGTAGGCCTTGGAAAGAAAGAAAATCTAGTCATGTCGTAACTTAAGTCTGTAGGTGAATGTCAGATTGCAATTTTTTTATGAACACATCTGTCCCTGTCACACTGCATTAAGTTGTATCAGGCAAAAAGGAAAATAAGATGGAACGTACACAACGAGTGTAATAATCATAACGGTCAATAAAAATTGTTTTTGTTAAGTATCTTGTATATTTTTAGGAAAATAATTCAAGGTCAAGATGTAATTTAGTCCTCTCTGACTTGGTAGCTCATTTGCATCAATGGGTATATCTCAAGTTACAGCGAACTTGATAAGGATCTAGCAGGTAGCAGATACTGTTCGGCTGTTTTTTTAGACTCAACATATACCTTCGACAAGGTATGGCACCAGGGACCAGCACTAATTCCATTTACAAGAAGGAGGAAAGTGGACGGGCTAAGGCTCCCAATCCTCTTTAACGAACAGTTGCAATTGAGCCAGGAAGTTAAATATCTAGGCATTATCCTAGATGCTAAGCTAACCTGGAATTCACATATTAGCAAAACTGTAAATAAAGGCCGGATAACTCTTATGGCAACCAAGCGAGCACTGGGGAAAACCTGGGGATTAAAACCAAGCATGGTACACTGGTTGTATACTGCCGTGGTGAGACCCATGGTTACCTATGGCTCGCTAGTTTGGTGGCCCAAAGTGGAACAAAGACAAGCCAAACTGGAGCTAACTAAACTCCAAAGGCTCGCCTGTCTATGTATCACAGGTGTTATGAGAAGCACCCCAACCGCAGCCATGGAAACTCTATTAAGCCTACCTCCTCTAGACATCATAGTTATGGCAGAGGCAAGGATGGCGGCGTACAGGCTGAAATACAATGGAAACTGGCAAGTGAGCTCTGTTGCCGGTCACACCAGAATAACAGACATCATCACAAACCCATTACTAGAAATGAGCAGTGACACAATGCCAAGCAGGCAAAACTACCTTAAACCCTATAACATCCAGCTTGAATGGAATGAAGGGCTGATACAAAGCCGTGGTCAGGAAAGCAAACTTGTCTGGTACACAGATGGGTCCAAAACTGACAGCGGAACAGGAGCAGGAATATATGGGGAAAATCCCCAGTTCAATGCATATGCATCTCTTGGGCAGTATGCCACCGTATTCCAAGCAGAAACTCATGCAATAGATATATGTCTGCAAGAGAATATAACAAGAAATTACCGAGGTAGAGACATCTTTGTCCTAACAGACAGCCAGGCGGCTATAAAAGCCCTAGCTAGCTATCGGATCAACTCAAGATTGGTCTGGGACTGCCTTCAAAACCTTTTAACCCTCGCTAACCACAATAGGATAACTCTAATGTGGGTGCCGGGGCATAAGGGTATACAAGGAAATGAAAAAGCAGATTCTCTTGCAAAAAAGGGATCAGAAACACCATTCACTGGCCCTGAACCAGTATTTGGAGTCACCAAAACGACAGTCCGCAGCTGGCTAACCAGATGGATAAACATACGACATCAAAACCACTGGAACTGTGTGGAAGGACTAAGACATAGCAAGATGATGCTAAGGAAACCATCTGAAAAACTGACAGATGACCTACTGCGACTAAGCAGACATCAAATTAGGCTAGTGACGGGGCTGATAACCGGTCACTGTAACCTTCGTAAACATATGCACACAATGGGAATTCTCATAGAAGAACCCATTTGTAGACTCTGTAATGAGGAGGATGAAACAGCCTCCCATGTCATTTTCGATTGTGAAGCTCTTGCCCGATGGAGACACACACTCCTGGAGGGAGACAACCCTCGAGATACTCTAACAAGAGAACACCTGGTGAAAAGGCTACTGAACCTAATAAAAACGGCAGACCTTTTTACTGAATAAGTGTAATGATGAGCAGCACAATAAGCCAAGAGGCTGCAGTGATGTATGGCATCCAACCAACTCTCATCACTACACCACTACAATACAATACAATACAATACAATACCTTCGACAAGGTATGGCACCAGGGACTTGAATATAAATTAAAAAAAAACTATGAATCCTACTCATCAAAGTGATAATTTTTCATCAAATATAAAGACGAATTCACCAGGGTAGCGCTCTGGCTTCTTTGCTATATCTATTATACACAGCCGACCTACCAACGTCAAGACTAACCACAACAGGTACATTGGCGGACGATATAGCCGTGCTAGCCTCCCATGTTAAACCTGAATCAGCAACTAGATATCTAAAAGTCCACCTTAACAAAATACAGAAGTGGCTTAAAACATGGATAATACAAGTAAATGAAACCAAATCACAACATGCCACATTCACAATGAAAAGAAGAAATTGGCCACCGGTAACTCTTAACGGTACGTGACCAATAAAACAATATCAAGTGATCTAAGTGTGCCTACAGTGAAACAAGAATCGCAAAATTATAGCAAACCCGAACGAGTTGGTGCAAAACTTAATGACCGATAATGATGAACCAAGAAGATAAAACGGTTTAAACCCTCAGAGCTTCCAACACGTTTCCAATAATCGATCAAATCCTGCTCTACATGACTATCTGTGAAGGCAGCAGCTCACACTGCCATTAGATTAATTATAGACATACTTATTGCTTATTGTCCATTATCAGGAAATGGGAGTTAAATAAAAAAATATATTATATGAAACTTAGAAATTACTGGGTTCTAATATGAGTTCTGCTTTTCGCCGCCTGCAAAGCTAGAATGGTTCTGCTACACATAAATAATGAATAATTTAATATTGTCATATTGTATTAAGAACTTAAAGTAAAATATTTATTTGAATTTTGTCTCGATTTCCTGCGTCGCAGCTATATTTAGTAACGCGCTAATTTGTGCCTCCTTTTTGTATGGTAAAACATTTATTCTGTTTCTATTGGCTCCCATTTTTACAAATTATTACTTGTATCTATTACTAAGTTAAATAAAAAATAAAAAAAATTTGATTTTTAAATTGCTCACCGTGTATATATTTGCCTGAAATTTTGCCGGTTTCATTCCAGGTATATACAGTGTCCGCCAAAAAGTCGGCATAATATCGGAAAAAATTTAATTTTTGATTTTTCAAAAAAAATTATTACGTCAATAATGTGTGCTTGTCTAAAAACCTATATAGCCCCTATCATATATACCGAGTGATGTTTACTTCTTTAGAAAATTGAGTTTTTCGAAATTGTAAAAATCTGACAAGTGCAATTTTTCGGAAACTAAGTAAGATTTCAATGAGATTTTTTTAAAGCGTGTTATTTTTAGAGAACTGAACAATCTCAAGGCCAGAAAACCCCTAATTTTTTTAACTTTAGCTAAAAATTCATTTTTGAGTTTTTTAAATATTGTTCAAAATTTCACATATCAAGACTTAATATTAAAATTCAAATTTTTGTATGTGAAGATTTTAAAGATTTGTAATTGGAAAAAATAATATAAAATGTTAATTACTTTTTTAGATTTTTTATTATTTACCGAAAAGTGGCCGGGTTGTTCAGTTAGAGGGATGACTGTGGCATTAGGATGTCTTTCCAGTGTGTCGTGATGTTTCCTGGCTTTTTCTTTAATTACTTCTGTCACAAACGGTATATTAAGGTCGGTATGCAATGTGAGGTTCGATACGAACCATGGGGCATGAAATGCGATAAAACTTGTTATTGTGGCCAGGGGCGTAGCTACTTTTTGTATGCAATTGCTAATATGAAGATCAAATCTTAAATTAGAGTCTATAGTTAAACCTAAATTATGACCGGAGTTTTGTACATCTAAAGCTGTCCCAGCAATGTTAATATATACTAACGGTATTAAATTATCTCTGTCTTTTGGTTTGCAAAAAAGCATAATAGTAGATTTTATAGGACTGATAAGCAGATATCGCTATTAAATTTGAGAGATCAGTATTAATTAACTTGTTAGCTTCATTGATGTTGTTTAGATTAAATGGTAAATAGATTTGCGTATCATCGGCATAAAAGTGACAGTTACAATTTTTTACATTATTAATAAAATCTGCAGTGTAAATAATATATAATAAAGGATCCAATATAGAACCTTGCGGGACACCCGACTCTACACCTTTCACGTTTGAAATTGAGTTACTTAGTTTAACTAGTTGCGTTCTTCGAGTTAAAAAGCTTTTTACAAGCTCAATTGCATTATTACCAAAACCATAATATTGTAGTTTAGATAATAATAGTTCATGGTCAATCATATCGAATGCCTTGGAGTAATCTAAAAGAATCAAGATAGTAGCCAAGTTATTTTCCAAAGCATTAAATATGTCGTCCGTGATAGAAGCAAGAGCAGATACACAGCTGTACCTACCCCTTTCGGAAGCCCGACTGTACAATAGGAAGAATGTTAAAATAATGGAGATGATTCCGAATTTGCTTTTCCATAATTTTTTCTAATAATTTAGATATTGCGGGAAGAATGCTGATTGGGCGTAAATCCCTAAACCTAGAAGGAGAGTTGGTTTTGGGAGGAAGAATGACGTGTGCTATTTTCCAACTATCAGGGAAGTAATTAATTTCTAAGCAACAATTGATAATATGAAGTAAATATCTAATTATAAAAGGGCAGCACATTTTTATCATATTGATAGTAATGTTATCTGCCCCAACAGAATTTGAGTTAATTGTGCATAAGGAATCCAACACATCATTTTCTGTAACTAAGGAGAAGCCAAACAAACGAGTAACATTATTTTTTAAATTATTTTCGTATAAAATGTTTAAATTGGGATCAGGTTGTATTTTCTTTGTAGCAATTTCATCAACAAAAAAATTATTAATAGCGTTAGCGTCACAAAGTGTAGCGGGAATAACACGATTTTTTGGTTGAACATTAAGGTCCAGTTTTTTAAGAGCCGACCATATATTATTTTTGGTTTTGATCGAGATCGATTGTAAATAAGCGTGTTCCTCCCGTCTGATAGCACTGGTGGAGAAATTACGTAAAGTTTTGTAATAATCCCAGTTACTAGGGTTTTCAGATTTTTTAAATTTCTGAAGAGCTTTGTTACGTAACTTGATGAGTAGTCTGATATTGTCTGTCGGCCATGGAGCTTCGGGTTTCGTAAATCTAGCAGTGCGAAAGAATTGAACAAATATAATACATTATCACTGAAAAAAGTTACTTTCGAATCAATGTCATTAAGCCGAAACATTGCATCCCACGGCACAGCTTCCAACGCCATGGTGAATGTATCAAGATTAAAATTATTAAAATCTCTGTACGTTTTGAAATTTACTGCAGTACTAACATGGCCGACATTCAGATAACAGTATGTTAAAGAATGATCGGATATTCCATGCATACTCCTCACACCCTTATCACATATAATTTCGGAATTAGATGTAATAATTAGATCGATAAGTGTGGAGGAGGACTTAGTGACTCTAGTTGGTTCGGTCATGATTTGTTTAAATCCATAAACTTCAAGTAATTCTAAAAATTTTAAACAGTTTGAATAATTGGTACACAAGTCGATATTGAAGTCACCCACACATAACAAATCATCACAAAACGGAATCACAGATGCAAAAGAGTCCTCCAACGCATTAGAGAAATCATCATATGCCTTCCAGCGAGCCCTGTAAATAGCACCAAGAGATAATCGCCTTTTGTTTAAAGTAAATGTTATCCAAAATTGTTCAAAATGTATATTATTTTCTGTATTAATTACGGTAAATACGATATTGTTTTTAATATAGTATGCTAGGCCACCACCTCGTGATATGCAGTGGTGTAGTGGCAAATTTGGCAGTGGGGGAACGCTAGACTTCCGGGGGGTGTGGAGGGGGGGGGGTATAGAATATTCCCTAGGAAAAGGGTAGGTCCGGGGTCCCCCTCCGGAAATTTTTTAAAAGTATAGATGCAAAAATATGCGTTTTGATGTTTTCTGGTGCAATTTTTCCGTATTACGATGTGCTAGTAAATTTTATAAGTTTTACTTGTGTGTTTTTTTGCCGTAATTATTGTATTAAATTAACTTTCTACTAAATTTAATCTTTTTTTTACTTAACAAAAAACCAGTGGGGGAACGCCGTTCCCCCGCGTTCCCCCTCGACTACACCTCTGGTGATATGCGATCTTTCCTTATCATTTGATATCCATTTAATTTAAAAACGTTATCAGAAATGTTAGGATTTAACCACGTTTCGGACAGATCAATAATATCATAATCAAACTGGTACACACGATCTCTGAACAGGGCCGTAGCTACCACCGGGGCAGCCGGGGCAGCGCCCCGGGGCCCCCGAACATAGGGGCCCCCCGAAGACGGAGGAAATTACTTTACGAAATTTTCTTAAAAACAGTTTTGAACCGAACTTAGCCTGTTTAAACATTAAATACAGTTTTATGTTAAACCCAATGTGACCAGTAAATGTGTTTTGTCAGTTTTAAATGTGCATTCTGCTATCTTAACAGAAAAAACACCAAATAGTAACCCCATTAAAACGGCTTACTAAATGAAAGTGGTGTAGAGGTAAAGGGGAAGATAATGTGGGGGCCCCATAATTATTTGTTGCCCCGGGGCCCCTAAGCCTGTAGCTACGGCCCTGTCTCTGAACTCATAAAAACCCGTACCAATCGATTCAATATTGAAGTGTGCAATTTTAAGGGCCATGTACGTCTACAAACTCAATTCCAAGACAAAACAAAATACAAACAAAACAAGCAGTAAAATTAAAAAGTTAAGATACGTACAGGTACAGATAATGCGAACAATTAGTGTAGGAGCGCTCCTAACCACAAACTGATCGTAAAATTTTTGTATTGTGGCTATAATCTAATAAAAATTAATGTAATAGGATAATTAAATTAAAATATAGTTTAAGGAGCCAAAACTGCATTGTAAAAGGCACAATTTTGCAGCCCAAGCGACATTAGAATAGTAGCATATTTTTTAACTTAAAAATAAATCTTCTTCGTAAAGCGAGTAATTAAACTGGCTTACAACAAAAGTAAAATAATAAAAACGGAAAGACAATCATACATGTCTAAACTGCAGCAGCAGATAATAGATTATCCATCTCTTCACATGTTAGAATCTTCACAAGGGCATCTACATTCCGGAAAATCCTTCCATCGCTGCTCCAGACATTCTTCACACCGAACTTTTTTGCTGCAGCCTGGAGTACCGACAGTATATACCCAGTAAGATCTTCTTTGATAACTAGCTTACTACCCTTTAAACGTTTTTTTAAATCGAAGACATGTTTTCATTTTCGATACGACAAGAACTTGATTATAATAGCCCGGGGTTTATCACCAGACGGTCGACCCACTCGATGGGAGCGTTCGATATCTTCCAACGATATGCAGTTGGGATCCAAGCGTCTGATTAAATGATCAATCACTAGTACATCTGTATTTTCATTCTTGTTTTCCGGGATACCAAACAAACGCAAATTATTACGACGAGTATATTGTTCAAGACTATCAACTCGGTGAATTACTTGTTTGATGTCATTTTTGTTTATTGCAATAGTAGAATTGATAGCGTCCAAACGCTAATAATAATTAAAACAAAATTTCTTAACGATATCAAATCCCTCAATATACACTCTAGTTTTTAATATCTTTGATATAAACCTACTAAATTTCTATTTTATTTCAATTGAATATTTGTCATTCGTTTCAAACTGCAATTTTTATAATGTTATCTTATTATCGAATCCATGTGTTTTTCAAATAGCTATTTCCTATTCAATTATAAATTCTCTTTCACTTTGTAATAACATCATAACCATTTACCTTCCCCCTTCTTCTTTTCTTCTTTATCAGCTCAATGACGTCCACTCCTGGACATAAGCCTCTCCTAGGGTCCTCCATTGGTATCTGTCTCTCGCATGCTGATGCCAATTTTTTCCAGCAAACTGCCTTATATCATCTACCCATCTGCGTTGTGGTCTTCCACGACTTCGATTTGTTTCCCGCGGTCGCCATTGCAGCAGTTTGTTTGTCCATCTATCTGTCGATTGTCTAGCTATGTGCCCCGCCCACTGCCACTTTAGTCGCGATATACGTTCAATTACGTCAAAGACTTTGGTTTTCGATCTTATTACTTCATTTCGTACTTTATCCCGTAGCGAGATTCCTAAGATTATTCTTTCCATGGAGCGTTGGGTGACTCGAAGCCTAGTTGCGCTCTGTTTGGTTAATGTTATCGTTTCGAGACCATAAGTAGCAACAGGCAAGACACACGTGTTGTACACTTTTCGTCTAAGGTTGATCGGTATGTTTTTGTCTTTTAAGATGTATTGTAATTTCCCAAACGCAGCCCAAGTCAGCCCTATTCTCCTTGTTATTTCTGCTGTTTGGTTTTCCTTGCCTAGTGTGATGAGGTGGCCTAAATAGATGTATTCCTGGACCTTCTCTATGCCTTCGTCTTCTATGGTTATTTGTACATTTTCGTCAGGGCTCATCAACTTAGTTTTTTTTAAGGTTCATTTTAAGTCCCACTCTTTTCGATGCTTCATTGAGGTCTTGCATCATCTTGCACCTTCCCCCTTATACCTGAATAAATCCAAATTATTTCAACCATTGTAATCCTTTAATATTTTCTAAGTTTGCTTTTAACACACACATGGTTGTATATCATTACAATAGATTATAGCAGAATACCCGTTTCAACCCGTTGCGGGTGGAAGTTCGAAACATGTTTTCTACCTTATTTTATTCTAAAATGGACCCGTAAGGAAAAAATCAATAATTTTAACCCCTTACAATACAAGAGATACAATGGGTTCTATAATTAACCTCTAATGAAAATTCGCACCTTTAGGGGTTGATTAGGGGAAAATCCTGAAATACGATTTCAGACATTTGTAAGGAAAACCTTTGCAAGCAAATACCAAGTCGATGTCTTATCGGGTTTAAGAGATATTGAGGAATTCGTGAAAACAGAGTTTATCCCTTTTCACCCCCTTAGGGGTAGAATTTCGAGAAATTCTTTTTGCTCCACCTTATTTTACCCCATGTGAACCCACAGCGAAAAGAATTAATAATTGTAACCCCCTACCCCTTTTCATTTTACTCTTTTTGCCCTTTAAGGGGTGAAATTAAAAAAAACCTTAAAAATACATCTATATGCCAAGAAAGAATGCTCTAACTCAACAAAAACGGGCGATAAAACGGATTTTATAATTCACCCCGAATGCAGATTCGCACCTTTAAGGGTTGATTAGGGAAAACTCCTGAAATGTGGTTTTAGACATTTGTATTGGATTTGTTCTCTGAATGTCATTTTTTGGCAGAGGAACACCTGAAGACGGGAGTAGATCAAAACTCCCGAAACGTTGTGTGATTTACGCCCTAGACAGTGGAAAAAGTCCGAAAAACATGTCATTTGTATTGGATACCTATGCAAGCAAACACCGTCGATATCTTATGTGGTCTAAGAGATACGAGTATTGAGGAATTCGTGAAAACACAGTTTACCCCGTTTCGCCCTCTTAGGGGTGGAATTTTGATTTTTGTAACTCATTTTATTCCGAACTAGACCCATAACGAA
This sequence comes from Agriotes lineatus, assembly GCA_940337035.1. Taxonomy (NCBI): domain Eukaryota; kingdom Metazoa; phylum Arthropoda; class Insecta; order Coleoptera; family Elateridae; genus Agriotes; species Agriotes lineatus. Next base: position 67,825 of record CALNHX010004740.1, read on the forward strand.
AACAAAATTAACCTCCTACCCCTTTACGGGTGAAATTTAAAAAAAACCCTAAAACCACTTTCTTAATATTACTTCCTTTTACAATAAAGGAAGTATTGGATTCACCCCAAACATGAGATTTCAACAGATCTTCACGTTTTAGAGTCCCCTGAACCCAAAATAGTATATTAAAGTATGAGTGGATACAGGGCCCCCGTAAGAGCTACTGGCGCCTGTGTGCAAAAAAGGATTTTGGCGCCCCTTAAGGCATTTTGGATCATGTTTTTTTATTTATATTTTGAAGGTAGGTAGGTATAATAAAAAACATGTTTGTGTTCATTGGTCTGTCTGCCTGTCTGTGTGTGTGTGTGTGTGTGTGTGTGTGTGTGTGTGTGTGTGAACAGAATATCTCAAAAACGAAAAGAGATGTGATGTTGAAACTTCATATATAAGTTTTTGGAGTATCATTTGGCAATAAGAACGTTTATCTGCGTTGTGGCATTATTTAGTTGTGACACGTTACCTTTTCGAAACTTTGAAGTGGTCTTCAACCTCTCATTTTACATCTTTTTTATTCAATATGTCCTATACCAAAAATTGATAGTTTAGAAGATATACCGAGTGTGCTATGGAAAACAAATGAATTATAGTTTGACAGATGTCATAATTGCGTCACATTTTTAATTTCTCGAGAAAATAAAATCAACAAAAAATTTATTTAGGGAAAGTAATAGATACCCCCATAGAAGACACACAAAAGTTAGATCTCTGAAAAGTGCAAAACATGTTTTTATGATATCCAGAAGTATACACAAGTACCCAAAAATAAATAATAATAATAATAAACTTAGAGTTATTTATTTATGGCAAATAGCACTTAGAATTACATAACGTGTTCAAAATGACGACCACTCTGCGTTATACATTCGTCAATTCTTCTTAAAAACGACGGCTTCAAGAGTGACAGCGTTAAAGCTATGAAAAGCTCTGTAATTCTTTGGTGCATAATTTCCTTAGTAGTAACTTCGGTTTCATACATCAGATCGTGGACGAAACCCCAAAGAAAAAATCTGGTTTCGTTAGGTCAGGCGACCTCGGAGGCCATGGCACTGGACCTCCCCTGCCAATCCAGCGTTCCTCGAAACGCCGTCCAAATACTCCCTTACAATACGACTATTATGTGATGGGACACCGTCATGATGAAACCGCATTCGTCTTCACACGTGCAAAGGCAAATCATCCAGATGCAATTGAAAATCGTTTTGGAGAAAGTGCAAATACGATTCCCTATTCAGTGGGCCGTCGAAGAAATACGGGCCAAGAACCCTATTACCCACTATACCACCCCAAACATTATAACCATCGATGTTGGTGGTCGAGTGTTGGAAGGAAATGGGAGATTTGAGTGTCGTAGTAATAAAAGTTGCGAATATTAACTTTTCTATCTTTTTTAAATGTCGCCTTATCCGTAAATAGCACGTTATTGAAAAAAAAAAATGTTTTCCTGCTGTTCCATATTTCGGGTCCGTATAAACAAAAGTTTGCCTAGCGACATAGTCGTCTTTATTTAGGCGCTGTACTAACTGGACATGGTACGGATGTAATTTGTTTTTGCGGATAATCCTAATTTCTATATCTTTAACGGCTTAAGGGCATTCAAGCTTTCCAGTACTGTTGACTCACTCTATATACAGTGTGTCCCAGATCGAGCGGGATTACATGGGTAACTTTCTTATCATTGAAGATGGAGATTTGGTTAAATGGGCAACGTTTTGCAGTTTCATATGCTGATTTAAAATCTGTTTGAAAAAGTTCAAAATGTCGAAGCAGTCAGAAGTTATAAAAAATACCAGTAAAATTAATTGTTTTTACATTTTAATCGAGCAGGTTTACATGGATCCAAACAAAAAAATTATTTAAAAAACAAAACGTAATCCTGATAATCACATGAAATGATCAAAATGCTGGCCATTGTTACCTAAACATAGTTGACACCATTTGACGACACGACGGGTTACTATTTACGCAAACTTTGTTATTGTTTTTCATCATAGCTACTTACCTACTTGATTATACATTTAAAAAGTATGTTTTTGTGCTTCAACTAGGCTACTTAGTACTGAATTAACATGTTACTAAGTATTATAGGAATTATATACAAAGGTTTTCTAAAATAAATTTCACCTAATTTTGTTTGGATCCATGTAAGCCTAAGTACTGGATTAAAATGTAAAAACAATTAATTTTACTAGTATTTGTTATTCAATCATAAGTTATCTTACATCGTTAAAAAGAGAATAACAAATTATTTTCAGTAACCTAAAAATCAAATATGGCGTCCATATAACTTCAGGAAGTTGATACGAGTACCTCAAAAACAGCCATCTTGAATTTTTGTTCGACACCAATTTTAAATTGGTCTCATCGAAAACAGTGACTTTCATATGAAACTTTTTTTCGTATCTCTTATACGTATCAAGATATTTGACATACAAGAAAATGGCAGTTTTTAGTTTTTCTTTAATAACTTCTTACTGGTTCGACATTTTGAACTTTCTCAAACAGATTTTAAATCGACATATGAAACTGCAAAAGATTTCCCATTTAACCAAATCTCCATATTCAATGAAAAGAAAGTTACCCATGCAATCCCACTCGATCTGGGACACTGTACCACGAAAGTCAAAACCCTGACTAATCGGGACCAGAGCCAGTAGATATAGGAGAGTACCGCCACGTCCGCCATGTTTATTCCTCTGACATATGCGTTACTTTGAGGTTTGTAACACAATTCCGTCAACGTGACGTTTATTGGCAATCTAAAACTTTATTTAAAATGTGCAAGACTGTAAGTCTATGTCAAATTTGAGGTTAGCAGGTTAGGTTTTGCGTCAGTTTTGACACAAACTGACGCAATTCATAACCTGCTAACCTCGAATCTGACATAGACTTTGGGTCTTGCCAATTTCAAGTAAAATTTTAGACAAAACTCAATCAGTTATTGTTGATGGGAACAAAAATGGCGGCGATGGCGGCATTTTCACGGATCAAAGAATGGCGGTACTCTCCTATATACACTGGCATCGGGACCTGGACAAAACACCGAATCTTATTTTAGTGCCCAAAACGCCGAAACACTAGACCTTACTAATTAGTGAGTAGTATATACAGGGGGTCGCCACTGGACGGCATCTCCTCTCATGTTATTTAGCAGTATATCATCACATTTACTTGTTAGTCATAGGACTAGTTGTAAATATAGCAGTCAATAATAAAAAAAGAGGCTGAATTCGTTGGCGTGGACAAACCGTCGAAAATGCCCAAAACGCTGAATGCTGTCGGTGGACAGATCGCCGAAGATGCACAAATTGCCGAATTAGTTGTCGTGGACAAAACGGCGAAAAAGCCCATATCACCGAATCCTGTTGGTAGATGTGGATCTGGTAAAAATTAAGGATGCGGAATATTCATTTACGGCCAAACAAATCGCTAGAATTGTTTTGAAGTTGTTAAGTATGATTGTAATTATTTTTAAATTACCTACTTCAATAATAAATTTAGTTAGCAATTGCTGCCAGCATAAACAACACACCTATAATCTAATAGTGGATGTTCTAACAATTTTCTATATCCCGTGTGCATTTTTGTGATTTGAGTATTACCTATATTAGGAGTGGTCTCATTTTGTTACTTATACTGGGAGCCGCGACTGGAATGAGGGAGGGGGCTATTTGGGGATTACGTATTATTTTAAAATACAACTAAAATTAGTATGTTTTAAAAACCGGAATATCTATTTCCATGTTCTATATCGCGCATATACAGTGACCGCCAAAAAGTCGGCATCAAATGGGAAACATTTTTATTTTTGATTTTTTTAAAAACTTTTTACGGCAATCATTTGCGCTTCTTTGAAAATCTATTTATCCCCTATCAGATATACCGAGTGATTTTTAGTTAGTTAGAAAATGGCGTTTTTCGAAAATGTCAAAATCCGAAAAGTGTTATTTTTCAATTTTTCTGAAATTAAGTAACATTTCAATGAGATTCTTTTTGCCTGTGTTAGTTTTAGCTAACTGAATAATCTCAAGGTCTTAAAACAACTTTTTTCTTTAACTTTCACAATTTTTTTTTTCAGTTTTCTAAATATTTTACAAGATTTCACATACCATAACCTAATTTTAAGATTAATTTTTGTTAGGTGAAGACTTTCAAGATTTATAATTTGAAAAATAAGGGAAAATATTTATCATTCCTTTAGATTTTTATTATTTACCTCGAAGTAATATGTCCGCATAATTTTTACGTTTTTGATGCAAGGCGCTTTCTAGGAGAAATATTTTTCAATGATTATTAATATCTATTTAAATGGCTTCTAAAAACTCTAATCTGTCCTTGTTAATAAATTACTGTGTAAATGTTCTTTTACAGTTGTCTCAACGAAAAGATTTTTCTTTATCCAGTTTACATCTTCTAAACATTTATTATTTTTTCTTCAAAATTTTGAGCCAGAATTTTGTATCTAGATAGAAAATCACATTTTAAACATCTTTTTTGTAATTTCTTTCTCTATTGGCTAGTAAATGCATTTTGGCCATTATTTTCAAAAAATGTAAAATTTTACAGATAACGGAAGTAACCTAACAAATTTTGTTTGGCCCAATTGTAATGTTTTTCAACCACGTCCGATCGCCAGGGTTTTGAACCAAAACACTCTCAACAGTAATTACATATGTAATGATAATTTTAACTAGATTCGCGAATCGTCCACTCGTGAGATTTCGTAATAGCAACAAAGATGGGTGTTAATCTAGTTAAAATTATTAAAAAAAATATTACCACGAATGTAATTCGGCGTGATTATTTTTTAAACAGTCCAAGTTGTAGATAGGGTTTGATGGAGTTTCCAGATGAGTGTCCTGTTATTTTTAACAACTGCTGCCCACCTACTCCACTTTTAGCTAGTTCTGTTACAGCAGCAGAACGATTGAATGGTTTATGAAAAAATAGTCGCTGTAATCAGCTACTAGCAAATAGTCAGTGTAATTTTGATGCTACTAGCAAATAGTCAATGTAATTTTGATGCTATTAGTCGATTTCAAATTCTTTCTTATTACTATCGGCTGATAGAAATGTTTAAAAAATAATCAGTTATAATACCCTGAGTATAGTCAAAGTTATGTAGCATATTTTTGCTGTGGTATCACGAATGTCTATTGCGCTTAGGTTCGATTAGGATGAGTGCGCGCGTTCTAATCCTAAGCGCAATAGACATGAGTAGTCATACCACCGCAAAAATATGCTACTTAGCTTTGACTAAGAATGGTATTCGAGGGACTATTGAATGAAGCAAACTACTTTTTCAAATTAGTTTTCAGTAAATCTAGCACACTGGGGGATCCAAGGGGGTAGGGAAGTAGGTAAGTTTGATTCGCCACACCTTTCGAGCCACCCTGTACAATCAAAACTGTTTTAGTAATGTGCAACCCCTTCGCACCTACCACTTTTATAGTTTTAGAAATACCCCCCCACTCCTTTCCCGGGACCTATGTTTATTTTACTTTTCACTTTAGCATAGCCAGAGCGGTTTATTATCTTTGTAATAGTGTAAAGTATACTGCTTTTTTATTTGTTGAAATCGAAAAGAAAAATAAATATTGTACTCGTATATTGTGCTGAAAAATATGTGTTTAATTTTTACCTCTTTTATTCTAAATATCTACCTAGTACCATCCCATAGTAGGCAATACCTACCTAAACTATTAATTTAACCTTACTGTTCAACCTACAAAAATCAGTTGACCCCAACCCCCACACCCCCGGAATTTTTTTGGATCCGCCTATGATCTAGTAACAAACTACGCAATTTCTATAGTAATAGAACACTAATATTGCCTTTTTCTAATAAAAATCACATTTGTTTAAAATATTGACTATACCACTAGTGGAAATTGTCAATTATTTTCACTACTGTAAACTGTCAATATACATAGTTCACGCTAATTGTTGCAAATAACAAAAATACTAAATTATGATTGGTTAATAGTTAACATGAAGGGGGCGAGTTGAATAGTCTTTAAAACTGTGTGATGCCAACTGTTTGGCAATCACTGTATTTACTGCAAGTTTAATCTAATAAAAAAAAGTGATAATTAACAGTCATTGAATCAAAAATGGTGGACTTGAATTTTTTTATTAAAAACTAAACATCATAACATAAACATAAACATCAGGTTAGGTTTTCCGTCAGTTTTGACACAGACTGACGCAAAAGCTAACATGCTAACCTCGAATTTGATATAGACTTACAGCGCCACCAACATAAATAAATGGCGCCAAAATGATAACCATTCAAAAACGTTCGATCATTTATGAAGGCACTGTACCTTACTTTACTTTTGCCCATCCCTTCTTGCCCCTAGGACGTCTGATAATGATAGTTAATGCTGGTAAAATTTGTGGCCAACTTTCACGACTACTCTGTATATGCTGGGAAATTAATATTTTCGGCAGGTTTGCCGCTTTTTACTTCCTTTTACAATAAAGGAAGTATTGAATTCACCCAGTAAATTCGAAATTGAGTTTTCAACAGATCTTCACGTTTCAGAGTCCCCTGAAACCAAAAAACATTTTTTTTTATTGGTCTGTCTGTGTGTGTGTGTGTGTGTGTGTGTCTGTGAACAGAATATCTCAAAAACGAAAAGAGGTATGGGGTTGAAACTTCATATATAAGTTGTGTGTACTATGTAGATGCGGCAGCAAGCTTTATAAGAAAATCGCATAACCGGAAGTAGGTGTTTACTCTTGAAATTTTTTAGTTTTTTTCGATTTTTTGAAAAACGGCTTTAACAATTTTTTTCAAACTTCTCATTTTTATTAAATTTTTAATGTGTATTAATGTGAGATAGGTGATTTTCCAGTTGAATACTTCTAAAATGAGTTTCTTTTGTTTTTTTTTCTAGTTTTTTTATTAACTCCTATTTTAAATACAACACCCGGTATATTAATATATTTTTGAATTCAGCTTAAAATTCTAGAGATAATCTGTCTCTTCACCTAACGCTGTGTTTTGCACCGTTTTTGTAGAATTTGTAATTTTTTAAATTTTTTGACAAATGCTTAAAAATTTTAAATCAAATTTTTGGCCAGTGATAAGATCACTGTAAAAGGAAGTTGTGTGCGTGTATCACACCAGATTTTTATGGAGTATAATCCATTCAGGTTGTTCAGGAAACTTCCGTGACGTAAAAGTCACTATCAGTGGGTTAATATAAAAATCGCTAGTGGGGTGTTAGTAATTTTTGCAATTTATGTTGGCGCCATTTTCAATTTAAATTTCAAGTTTTTGCGTTTTTAACTTTCTCTTTGACATTTGAATTATTGAAGTACATTTTGATTAATTTGGTTGCATATATAATATAAGATCATTTACTAAAATTATACAGTGTGTCCACAGGGTTTTGCACCATGGAATCAGAACAAGGTTAATTTCTTCCAAAGATCAGCTCTTGCTTTTACGAAAACATCGTAACAGCAAACTCTATTATATTTATTTTTCTATGGCAATAAACGATTAAATGGTATTCAACTTGAAGTATAGTGTCAAATTCGAGGTTAGAAAGTTAGGTTTTGCGTCAATTTTGACACAGACTGACGAAAACCTTAACCACTTACAGTGCCACCAACATACTATTCATACGTTGTATAACCAGCGTACATACATCAAACAAGTAGAGACACTCATTCCAAATGTTGAAACCTGTCTAGAGTGCCTGGGACAGTAACTCGGGGGGTATTTTTAAACTTGACTATCAGAGGTCAGCACAAAATTCTACCAATGAGAGCCAGTTACTAGCTCTGCTACCAATCATATGTGGTAAAGTAGTGGCGCCATCTGTTAGTACCATCGGAAAGTACCCCCATGATCTGTTCAAGGTCATCCAAATCGGTATTTTGACATCAAAGGAACCGACAGTGAGTGACTCTACTTGTTTGATTTATGTACGCTGGTATAACCATGACCATTCAAAAACCAGCTGCAAAAACGTTCGATCATTTCTGAAGGCACTTTATTTGTTACTTGATAATTCAATTTTAATGGTCAATGCTTAGCAACCGTTTGACTATCAATTACCACTGGAAGAGCAGATCTTTAAAAACTAGCATCCCTCCAGCGCCATGGTGCGTAGTCTCCTGGACGCACGGTATATTAAAAAAAATATGTTTTTACTTTGTTTCACTAAAGTTACGATTCATATTTAAGTTTAGCTAAATGACAAATAATCTGCCATAACCTTACTTAAAGTTTGACGATACTGACCGTCAAGTACAATCACCTGAAATAAAGTACGTTTTTTTCCTATAAAATTTTTTAAGGTCAAGTTAAAATTGGCAAAACTGCTTTTATTAAATTATTAAGAAAATTTAATTTTCATCAGGTTTTTCTCTAAACGACTTGTGTCATTTTGACATTTCAAATTAAATTGGCAGCTTTTCTTTTTCGAAAATGAATACGCGTAAAAAACGGAATTTTTTAAAATTAAATGTAAAAAAAGCAATTCTGAGGTGTGCAAGGAACTGTTGGATCTGGTACTTAGTAATTATCAAGTACATTCAAAATTTTGCATTGGACACTGTAATAAATGTCACGGGAGTTTCCTAAAATTTATACTTTCTGATATTTGCGTGACAGCAATGACGCGCAGTTTCGTCACATCACAACACAGCATTTGTTCGAAGTAATTTTTAAGCACTATAGGTTAGGAATACCGTATACATACGCAACTATTTATAGGAAACATCGTATACATCGGCAGATGTTGGAAATAAAAATGTAGGTATGCTCGGAAATTAATAGTTCCGGCAGGTTTACCGCTTTTTTATCGTGTATTTTCCAACATTCGCGTGACAGCAATGACGTGCAGTTTCATCACACAATTCTACGGCGAACACCGGCCAGTGTATGGAATTGGAAGTGGAGCAATTTTTGAGCAAAATGCACCGATGTGGGCGTAACCATTGCCACCCTTGCGGGAGTTAGGACGGAGTGTCCAGCCCCTGTAGAATACATGCACGGCCGCTTCCTAGTTTCACCCTCAAGGTCACCGCTTTCTGGTCAATATTCCATGAGGTCGGGATTTATTTCGCGCTGCTCTATATTGGCACCTTAACCGCCAACTTGACGAACGTTTTTCCACAAGGGCCGCTTTTTACGCCGCATTTGCGGCCTGCAATTAACACCGCGCTGCTAAAGAAGAAAACGGAATACTCAAGACACGTTGATGCATAGGGGAACGAGGGGAGGGCGCAATTTGAGACAACTGACGCCCCTTCGCCTGCGGCTGGGTGTTCTGTGTATACGCCGTATCGGACCGCGCTTCAAAAGTGTCGCAACAAATTCAATAAAATGGGCTTAAATGGTTCAAATTAATTTTTAATAAATAACAGGTATTTAATAAAGGCACTGTGTGCCTTACGAAGGAGCTGTTTGCCAAAACCGACGTGCCAGGAATTTTAGAAAGCACGCAGCAGCTGTCACTGTGTAAAGTGTGTTTAGGACGGCGCGTGCAAAAGCCTGGCCCCGTCAGCAACGAGTGGCGTGGTTTGTGTGTCGGTCGCCCGCCTGCGTTCCGAGAGTGCACCCGGAGCTGTTCTTACGCATCACGCCCAATTGTGCAAATTTCATTACCCCCGTTGGTGTAACAAGAACTGGTGCATCGGGAAACGGTCGGAAAACATCTGAAAGTGGGTGAAAGGCGCCTCGTGCCGAAATTTTCTTGGGAATCGATCAAGGCGGCGTGTAAAGCACCGTTCACAACAGCCAATAATTGAAAGAAGTGCAATGAACATGCATAGACATTGCCATTTTGTTAACAATAATGAGTTCTGAGGTAGAAACATCAAAGGCAGACTACGTGCAGAACACAAGCCAGGTGAGTGCCGGCGCGGGCCAAAGTAGTTCTTAGTTTAGGGCGGGCAAGGATTGAAGTGGGCTGTGGGAGTTACTTTGTCCCATTTGGAGATAGGAGGTCGAACTTTAGCTCCATCCAGGGGTCGGAGCGCCGCGCGACAACGCTGCCTGCTTTGTGTGATTCTGGGTTGCTCCGGTGCAACGAGGACGCGCTAAAAGTGCGGCAGTCAGCGGGTGGCAGTTGGCGAGTATTTGTTTGGGCACAGGCATTGTGCTTTTTCCGTTTGCGAGCCGGACGTTATGTTGTTATGTAACATAAAACATGATTCTATTATTCTAGTATGTCACACTTCTACATAATAAACACGCGATGATTAGCGAGCTCACACTTGCATACATGCTCTTAAATATCGAAGACGAGAACCGGACTACAAGGAAATTTTGGATGTGTAAACATTCATTTTTATTTCTTTTCTGTGGTACTTACCTATTAATATTTTATTCAGAGTTCGGTAACGATGCGGGGTGGAAGATATTTCTAAACCTATGACAGTTCCATAAAAATTGTAGGTACAAAGGCACCACCTTCGTACCTACATTACTACCTAGGTACCTAAAATATTTTTGATTTTAAGGATCGTTCAAAAAAGTGTGGCGAACCAAACTTACTTTTTCAAATTGAATGTCCTATATTTAGGTGTCTTAAAAGATTTGCATTGAAATACTAATCATTTTAATATGAAGTTGCATGGATCAATTGTTTTGGAGATATTAACGATTTCGTGCAAAAAAATCTACTTGAAAACAATTGAACGAGAGAAAACGTTACCAAAAAATCATTATTTGTGTGAATTATAGTCTAGATCTCATATAACGAACTTGCAGGGGAATTTAAAAATGCTCTTCATAAAGGAGGGAACACTACTAAAAGGCCTTTTAGCATTAGCTTGATTCACTAAAAATGACGTTTTATAAATCAGAGTGTTAAAAGTGAAATCATCTGTTTACTTTTAGCACATGTGCTAAAAGTATACAGCGGGTGTTGAATTTAGAATTTTAAACAGGAAGTGAGGTTATAAAGTTATTCTAGTTACTTCTTTCGTTCGAGGTAAAGTGTTTTTTTTTTTAAATAATTAAAGCATTATGTAATGAATAAACTAAAATGTGTACTATTATAATTGCCTTTGATAACTAACTTTGACAGCTATCAGAGCTGTTTAAGATAATTTAAAAAATGATTTAAATCAAAGATCGTTTTTAGATTTAAAAATGTTTTACAATTGAAATCATTTTAGGAAACATTTAAATATTTTTAAACGATTTAAATCTTTTTTAAAGCTTTAAATCTTTTTAAAAAGTTCTGAATCCTTTTAAAGATTTTAATCAAAAAGTAGATACTGGTAGGTATTTAAATCAGCAATCAAACTTGTATTTTATGTGTTCCGAAAACATAAAAATATGACGTCAATAAATCTATGTTTTAAAAATCTTATATAATAAGTAGTGTGAAATAAATAAAAAAAGCATTAAAACCCAAACTAAGAAGTTAATTAAAATTTGTTCCGCGCACAAAATCACAGTTGTAATTAAAAAAATGGGAAATGGGTTTACACTATTTTTTTTATTATTGAATTGAGTTGTCCTTAAAAGTATTATTAGTCTAGCTAAAAAGTCTATTTAACATTTTAGCTAGGTTTTTCTTTGTTTGTCCATTTCAGACTGATTACACTTCATGTTGCAGAAATCAGTAACAACAGTTGCCATAATAAAGTATGTATGTGCATGTGCATGAATGTAAGATGTATGAGTATAAGTGTTGTACGGTGTATGGTGTATGTAACCATTGTAGCCAAGTTTATGGCGAATACTGTTGCTGTATAGTGTATTGTATAAATATATGTATAAAGAACAAAAATACGCTTTTAAATAATTTTATTGAAAAATACAAAACAAATCATATATAACTAATAACGTAATAACTAAAGAACTCATCAAATAACAAAACACATTTTTTAGGTACTTTATGAAAATGTAAACATCTTTTAAATATTATTTGATTTTAACAAAACAACATTTTCGAAGTTTTTGTCGGTCAATGGATGCCGACGTGGAGAATCAATAAAAGTAGCAAAGGAGAACATTCGATCCACGGGGGCCGAAGAAGGTAAAATGCAATTCTATTTTATAAGCATTTTCTTTAAAGTAGCATATTTGTTTAATATGCCTAAGTCATTGGAAGGGTCCTGCAGATACTGAAGAAATTGTAATTCAAATTCCTGGGAAACTGACGGTGGTAGACAGTAGACATTTCTGACATAGTGCTTAATTTAAAAAAAAACTTCAACTTCAATGAATAGATATGCCATGTAAAAAGCTTTAAATCTTTTACAGAGGTATTTAAATCATTTTAGAAAGATTTACATCGTTTAAAAAAAGATTTAAATATTTTTAAAAATTGAAATCATTTTGAAAAGCTTTAAATCTTGATTTTTAAGTAAAAATCAAAGATACTTTTCAAAAAGACTTAAATCATAAATCAAAAATTATTTTCTGAAAAAAGATTTAAAATCAAAGTATGTATTAAATCAAAAAAGTATTTAAATAAAAAAATATTTAAATCTCTCTGATTTGTGACAGCTCTGACAGCTACCGACTGCAGAAACAGTCACGGCCATCTCTTTATTATGACATAAATTATAATTGCCATAAATGCAAACCTTTGTTAAAACGACATTATGGATAATAACAGTAAATTTAAGGCCGCAGAAAAAAATATTGTGTGCAAACTTGTGCATAAACATCCACTTTTAGCACCTCTTGCACAAATAGCTATTGTTTTAAATCTGCAGTGATGAACGTCGAAATTAAAGTGAGGGAAATAGGCAGTGAAGTAATCCATTGCTTTACGATTTTTTAAAGTTGACGAAGTGATAGAAAATGGCAACATAGTAACCTGCAAGAATTGGTTAAACGATTTTTCGATTTAAAAAAAGCAACTATAGTCCTCGTCTGAAGTTCATTTTTATCCCTTATGTGGTCAAGTAAATTTCCTATTCGATTTTAGTTCAAAAAAATATCGGCAATGAAGAACATCGAAATCGTCATTAAAATACGAGAAATCGGCAGTGAAGTAATTGATTGTTTTACGAATTTTGAAGTTGCCGGGATGACAGATGGGTGATAGAGAACGTCAACATACCCTATAAGAGTTTTATTTTTAAATTTCACGACTTCATAAAAACCAAAACGTGCCCCTCGGCACTGAAGTTTCTTTTTATCTCTCATGTGGCTTATTTATTATTTACTACATTCCACATTCGTGATAAAAAATTCAACGTAAATGCCTTGGTATACAAATAACTATTATTCAACATTCTGTCTCAAGGGTGCGTAAACTAGGGGGCGCGACAAATGACTCGGGCGCTATTGTAAACATAATTTAATTTTAACTGTAAGAGAATTAAGTTTTCTTTTCATATTTCACATACATTTATTGATTACGATGTACCTATGTATTTCTGTCATTACTACGAGAGTAACACGCTAAGAACCCAACTAGAACCATAGACCCGTAAATGAGTGAGGAACCTCGAATGAATAGCTATTACGCAACCGCCACTAAAACTATGATTTGCATGTATAAATAACTTTATTTGACTAATCCACAGTTGCTTCCACGTAGTTTTTACCACAAGAGGTTACTTTCTGGCTGTACTGTAGCTGTACGTGTGCGTTGATTTCTCGGTATTGGAACTTTGGGACGAACTTAACTTAAAGTTAAAGTACGCTAGTGAAGGTAGCTGCGACTAATTCATACTATTGAAATGTTGCTACAAAGTGGTAACTACTTTCAAGAAGTTTTAATAATGGCCGCGATGTTCTGCAGAAGTTTAGTGCTTCTTTAAATCGTGGAACTTGCCAGTAATACTTATTAGTGGTAACAACCTTCCCGGTACCTACAGAATTCAACGTCACTGTGCACGATTACTATAAAGTGCGTGTCATCTCTCATCTCTTAAATTCGCCCTGAAGTAAACTTCATCATCTAGTGCCTAATACTGATATATGCTGTGTGTAATGATCAATGTAGATGAGTACCCGACAAAAAATAATGACAACCGTTTACAAAGACAAAGTTGCCCACAAGAAGGAAGCAATTCACATACATTTACGACCTTTTATAGAAAATTGAAGCTCTTAAAGACACATTACTGTAACAGCACTCTAACATTTCATTTTGGTGACGTGAAGAGTAAACATTGTGTACGACACTGGTCATCTGAAGAAAATACGATGTTGAAAACTATTTTCATTTAGTATAACTATGGAACAGTTCCCAATTTATTAATGCAACTAATGCCACTTAAAAAATCAAATGTCAAGTTTGACATTTAAGTGTAAACGTAGTTGCATTCATAAATTATAAACTCTTCCATAGCCATATTAGGTGAAAATAATTGTTGATCATACTTTAGATAAAGGTTAAAGTTCCATGAGGAACCATGAAGTGGTAATGAGAACTTGAAACAGTCAGTTGGTTGTACTCTCTGCCTGGACTTTAAAGTAATGTTACGGTTCATCTCGATACTTTGTGCAGTAAATATAGTTTTAAGATTACATATTTGCAGTTCCTGTCATGCTATCGTCAAGTTATGTTTATTAATTAAAACAAATTCGAAGTTTTTTTCTGAAATATACCATTTTTATTAATAAAACTTGCAACGCTATTATTAGAAACACGTGAACCTTCACGCCACAATACGTAGTTAAAAAAAATAATTTATCAATATTTCTACGTACAGTCGTGTGCAAATAAATCTGGGACAGTGTTTTTTTCACATGCAGATTCAGTTAAGAATTGAAGAATATCTCCATGGATTTCCTGCTATCAGAACGAGTTACATTAAACTTTAACAGATACTGAAACCCGTAACTCTCTCTGATAAGAGGAAATCCATGGAAATATTCTTCAAATTCTTAACTGAATCTGCATGTGAAAAAAACACTGTCCCAGATTTATTTGCACACGACTGTACATGCATGTATTATTTATAACTTTTTTTATCTACCGGTGTGAATGTTGGTGCTTTGTACGCTAGCATTTGGTGGTGCAGTGCTCAACTTGCCCCGGTTTCGGGTTACAAAGTTGGAGCGTAGCAACCATCGCGTTAGGTGTGTGTCTGCATGAAGTATTGACCTTGTTGCTCTACCTCTTAGGTCTGTGGTTCCGAGTAGAGCACAGTTAATTTGTTGCCCAATTGTGAATGGTCTCACCGAACTCGATACCGATCATCGTTGGCTGCGGAAAAATTTCGCTTACCATGGGATTCGAACCTAGGACTTGCTTAATGCAAGCTTAACGCTCTACCAACTGCGATTTCTAAGTACATAAAATATTATAAATTAATACATAATAATTAGTTCAAGCTTTCAGGATCTAGGGTCTTATATTCTCGGATGATATTAAATATTTTAAAGGCAATATTTTAATTTCAAAATGCAATTATGATTGGCGTGTGGTCTGATTTGGACGTATTATCATTATTTTGATAGCAAATTTGCATTCGTTTCAATTTTCCCACTCAAACCATCGGGAAATAGCACAAGTTTTGCATTCTAATATTACTTTTCTAGTATTCTATTTAGCTTGTGCGTTAGGAAAAGATCACGGATCATGGAGCAAATTATAACCAAAGAATACTATATTTAAGTAAATACTCGTATAGTAGTACTCTTTTGTAAGTACAGCAAAATCAATTGCAAGATAAAACAATGAACACTAATCTAGGGTAGTAAAGTTTTGTGAAAGTCGCGGCCATCAAGCTGCAATGTCACCGCTACGTAACCACAACGACATTGGAACGTAGCCGAATAAGTTCCAGGAATGTCAGCTAAACGTTGCGGTTACCAAAAAGTATTCCCCATTTTGGTCACGTGAACGTAATGGGAATGTTCCTACTACGTTCCCGAGACTAATAACATAATAACAAAGCACCTTAAAGTTCCTACAATAGTCGTGGATACGTTCCACCGACTAATTGTGCTGTTTGGGAATCCCTTCACTCTATTCAGCGCGACCGTAGCTTTGTCTACAGTGCGCGTTTTCGTACTGACTCCAGTCATTGAATGTCTACGACATTGCTCGTAACACACAAACCACATTGAATCAAATTTATACATAGATACAAAAAACTTTTTATTAATTTTCTTATTTTAATTGTAAAATGTCATATTTATTTTGCATTCATATGATTGTATAATTTGATTAATTTATTGATATTTGATGTTATTTCTATAACTGTTTTTATTCTGGTATTCTTGTTACTATTACGTTTCGACACTTGCACTGTATGCAGAAAACTAATTTTAGAAGTAGTAGTTCAATTTTACACTGGAAAGGTAATCTACGAAGAACAATTTTTTGGTAACGTTTTTTCATTGAATTGTTATAGCCGCCGCCTGAAATTCAGCATTTTTTAAATGTAAAATTGTTAATATCTTCAGAACAGTTAACTTTGACACTACAACTGTAGGTATATTAAAATGATTAAGAATTCAACGCAAAACTTTTCAGCTACACAAATATTAGGGCGTTCTATTAGATAAAAAAAAAGTAAGTTTGGTTCATCATATTTTTTTGGATCACCCTGTATAATCAAAATTATTTTACTGGGGTGCAACCTTCATACCTACAACTTTATATAAACATATATAAAAAATGTCATGTCACTGTCGTAGTTTTATAAATTTCCGTAAATTTCTTAAGCCCCCGCAACATAGACGGAGCTTGTATATCGTTTTCTGATTAAAATTATGTTTGTATTTTAGATATACCTAGAAACTGTTGTCATTTAAACCGCATATAATTTTTAAAATCATCTTGCACATTTTTTATAAAGAAAACAGCTTCATTATTGCGCAAGTAATGTTCTGGCATTTGTAACATAGGTAAGCGTTAAAACCATAGCGATATGGATCACTTGCACCTTTCCATATAAAACAGCCAACAAACGCCAACACCTAATCTTTATATACAGGGTGTTTCATTAATAATTGGAAATATTTTAACTGTAGAATTCTGGGCTTAAAATATTAATATTTAACCCAAATCACTTAGATAAAATGTGGCTTGTTACTGAGATATAGGGTGTTTTATTTAAAAATTTAAAAATGATTTTTCCCCATTACTTTAAAACTATTTGACGTATCCGTATCATATTTGGCAGGAAGTTTAGACACTGTATACCATGCTAAATTATGTTAAATAAACGTTTCTGGCTACTACCAGAGGCGTACCACAGGGGCAAGTGGGTGGTTGACCCTTCCCAAATTCTACGCCACTGGCGGAATTGCCATTTTAACACAATTTTTCGATTCTCCAATACTTTCTATGTAAATAACATACTCTTCCTTCGTCACGATAACGTCATTATTTTTCGAGATATTTAAAGTTAAACATAAAGCTGAACAGTTATTTTGATTTTAATGTGTATTAATTATGTCGGTGTTTTTTGTCATAAGATTGCATTTATTACGCTAATGAAACTTTAATCCGTATTAACAAAAAAACATAATGTTATTTATTGAAATTTCTTGAAACTAATAAGGTAGAGGAGGGTTATAAGGCCCGGATCGAAATAAGGCCCATTTTGAATTGCCGCCTTAATAATGCTCCATCTGACGCCGAACTGTCACACAAGGGCCTTTGGTGCATTTGACATCGTTTGGTGTGTAACGCAGAACTTCCACACGTGTTTTTATAAATTTTTCGTTAGACTTTTATTACTTTTACGAACTGTTAACCAAAAGTGTTTTAATTTTGCTTTGGCCAGCAGATAGATGTAAATATCAAGTAAGTATGTGTACCTAACAAAATCCTTAACTGTATATAATTAATTCAACGTTAACCCCAAACTGTAAGTTTGATGCGGCGCGAAATAAAGCCCGCGCTATTTTGGAGGGTGGGCCTTATTTCCAAGCGGTAATTTTTTAAGTTTTATTTTTATTTTTAAGAATATGGGGAAGAAGTGCAGAGGATTGAGAACTCTAAGGAGAAATAAAAAGAGCGTGTTTCAAAGCTTACAAATGAAAACAAAAATAGTGGTAAGCCAGTTTCTGCAGAGTCCTGGATGTGCAATGTGTGCAACGAAGATTTTCTGGCCGATATGCGTTGTTGCAAGAACTGCCAAATGTAGTCGCATGAACAGTGTATTGGATTTACCGAAGAGAATGATGAAGACTTTATTTGTTGGGACTGCTCTCCTTAAACGGCAAGGAAATATTTTTTTTTATGTTGGGCCTTATTTCACATCCACCTGGAAATAAGGCCCAAAAACACTTTTTCTGTAATATTTTGTTTTAGTCCTATGGTTGCATTTATGATTAATT
This sequence comes from Agriotes lineatus, assembly GCA_940337035.1. NCBI lineage: Eukaryota > Metazoa > Arthropoda > Insecta > Coleoptera > Elateridae > Agriotes > Agriotes lineatus. The sequence goes on from CALNHX010004740.1 coordinate 86,102, forward strand.
TTTATTTGTACGTAATATCTACTTGAATAAAACTATCTCCAGTAATTAAATTTAATTGATAATACCGATTAGTGTCCGTTTTAAAAATAAATTGTATTAGGTGGGCCTTATTACCCGCCGGTACCTTACATAGATGCATTCAACATAAAAAAATGTATCCATGTATTCGTTTCAATAAATTTCAATAAATAACATTATATTTTTTTGTTAATACGGATTAAAGTTTCATTTGCGTAATAAATGCAATCTTATGACATAAAACACCAACATAATTAATACACATTAAAATCAAAATAACTGTTCCGCTTTGTTTAAATTTAAATATCTCGAAAAATAATGACGTTATCGTGACGAAGAAAGAGTATGTTATTTACATAGAAAGTATTGGAGAGTCGAAAAATTGTGCTAAAATGGCAATTCCGCCAGTGGCGTAGAATTTGGGAAGGGTCAACCACTCACTTGCCCCTGTGGTACGCCTCTGGTAGTAGTCAGAAACGTTTATTTAACACAATTTAGCATGGTTTACAGTGTCTAAACTTCCTGCCAAATATGATACGGATACGTCAAATAGTTTTAAAGTAATGGGGAAAAATCATTTTTAAATTTTTAAATGGAACACCCTATATCTCAGTAACGAGCCACATTTTATCTAAGTGATTTGGGTTAAATATTAATATTTTGAGCCCAGGATTCTACAGTTCAAATATTTCCAATTATTAATGAAACACCCTGTATATAATTCTTCTGTACGTGTGTATGTGACTGAACTCCTCCTAAACGGCTGGACCGATTTTGATGAAATTTTTTGTGTGTGTTTGAGTGGGTCCCTGGATGGTTTAGATTCACAATTGGATCCGGTAGGTGGCGCTGCAATCGGGTTCTAGGAACTTTTTAATTTTTTTTTGACAAATTTCTCTTTTTAAATTTTTTAAAGATTTCTCGCATATCATAACATATAACCCCAAAATTTCACCCCCCACCGCCCCCAATATTTTTTAAAATGAAAAAAAAATCGAAAATTAGAAAATCGAAAAAACCTTTGCTGAACCTGCTAATAGCAGGCAAACCAACGTTCGGACAGGACAATGTCTGTCGGGTCCCCCAAAATTTTACCCCCCCCCCCCCCCATCCAATATTTTGATATAGTAGGGTCTATTAGAGATGACGTAAGGCCCAGGTGGTTGAGCTCCGCAATACACCTGCATATTATACGTATAAAACGTTTGTGAGTCACATATCTTTATATATCGAGAGATCAAAAAAAAACTGTTCCTCAGCGATGGAAATTCAACGTATGAATAATATGTTGGTGACACTGTACGTCAATGTCAAATTCGAGGTTAGCAGGTTAGGATTTGCGTCATTTTGTGTCAAAACTGACGGAAAACCTAACCCAATCGATATGGGTGTCGTTATTAAGGTTTTTTGGGACGTCGATTGCGAAAATGGCATTTACTCCAAGACGATGGACATGACATAAAATTAAAACTCTATAGTGGTGAAACGGGGTTTCAGAGACAAATTATTTTTGGGCAGAACAACGTTTGCCGGGCCAGCTAGTTAGAAATAAATATTTTACAAAGTGACCCTAGAGGGATTTAAACCCAACCTCCACGATCTCGTACGCCTACAAGTGAACGACTGGTCTCGAGAGAGGGTCATTTTTATTTTCGCAAATAAACGTCGTGCTTAAGCCACAGCTACATTCATTTAAGTAGTCCGAAGTTTATATGTTAAAATATAATTGGTTTTTTCTTAATATGAAAAATATTATTTTACGAACGCGTAAGAGCTCGTTATAACATCTAGCTGGGGCAGGAACCGACATTTGCCTTTATATTTGATTTTTGTTTCATGGTATACTCTCTCTCGGGCTGTGTGAAATAAATCTAAAATAGTTTAAAATCAAGGGCGTACGCCCCTGGCTTTATTACTGGAATCTAGTACAGTCGAACCCCCATTCAGTGAACTCCTATTTAATGATTTTTATCTACGACAGTGTGTAAAATTAACTTTTAGCTGGCAGTTTTAAGTTTGCAAAACGACTGTTTAATAACATGTTTTAATTAGTTTACGTCGTCAGTAGCAACGTGTTCTAAAATTGTTAACCACGCAAAATTACGACCGGTTGCTAGTAATCCTAATTTACATTTAAAAAAAATATTTACCGTGTTTTCTAAATTCTATCGTAGATAAAATATAGTACGAAACACATGTGTAAAGCATCTTTAGTCACTCGCAGGGCTTAAAACGCTCGCTCATTCGCGTTTTAAGTTTGCCCTACTCGTGACTAAAGACTAGCTTTACGGACTTGTATCGTAAATTACTATATCTACTTATTTAGAGATGATTTTATTAGGATTTTGATCTTCGTGCTAAATTGCGTGTAAAAACACCTCTAAATTATGATGTTCAAATTCTATATAATGATGTTTTTCCAACAAAATTGTACCCAAGTACTTAGGAATGCGGAGAAGGTTTTGAGCTGATTTTCTTAGAATTATTTATCTGTTTTTACCTTTACCACTACTAAATTGCTAAGCGGATTATAGGATTTCTTAGAAGTTTCTACAGTACAGGCTTTCAATAAGGTTACTAAGAATTCCCTCCATTTAAATGCATAAATTGTTAAGCGAATTATAGGATTTCTTAGGGCTTTCTAAATGCATTCTAAATTTTTGAGGTATAAATTCTATATAATAAAGTTTGTGTATAGTGATGTTCTTGTTGGGATTTTTGAACATCACTATATGGGAGTTCGACTTGTAGTATACATAGTGATTTAACGGGTGTCTAAAAAACCGGTGAAGAGTATTTAGAACAATTTTGTTAGCGCATGTCTTACATAATACTTATGTTATATTTAGCGACACATTTAAATGTCTAAATATGCTTTACTCGGTAGTTAATAAACACAAATAAACAGTAATTGAATTGAGACAAATTGGAGGTTAAACTTGACAGCGCCAAGTGCTACAAGCTACACCCTACGAAACGTAAAAAATAGTCAAACCTCCCTTGACTCGTTTTATTTTAAGACACCCTTTAATTATCTGGCGCATGAGAAATTTGAAGCTTCTAAGCCATTTGTGAACCTTATAAAAATTATGTTTTAAAACAGTTGATGTTAGACCCGTACAACTTTATGTTAAAATGATTAGTATTTCAATGTAAAACTTTTAAGCTATCTAAATATATTAGGGCATTCTATTAAAAAGGTACCTTTTATTCGCCATATTTGTTTAAGCGACCCTGTATAATCAAAAATAGTTTGCTAATGTGCAGTATCTTCGTACGTACAATTTTTATGCCCGCATCGTAGCCAGACCATGTACCTATGTATATTTTCTATGTAGTGGTCCAGAATATCGCGTTTATTACCTCGTTTGTTAAATTAGGCAAAACAATTACCATCCAAAGTGCTGATGTGATTCATCCACATTCAAATTCTAGTATTTTTTACTGAATCGTCACTTCAGTCCAGAGTCAGTTTTTCTTTTCCTTTGGTAGCCTATACTTAATTCAGCCGATAGTTTGACATTAACGATTTTTTAGTCAAATTTCGAATCCGAACTCAATTTATATTATAGTTTTTTCAAATTTAAAAATATATTGTCAAAGGTGGTTGTGCTGTCATTAAAAATGTTTAATGATATCAGATTGTCTCATTCTTTGACCATCTAGGCAGTATTGCAATAGGTATATGATATATTAGTTGTTATTACTTCTAATGTAGCTAGTTTATGTGTATTATTATACCAGAAGAAAACGATGGCTATGTATTTTACCGTAACAATAACGACGGCTACATAAATATTTTTTTCTACGACCACCACTAAAAGTAAACCTTTTAGTGCTAGATTTTTTCACTAAAAGTGAAGTTTTATAATTTAGCGTGTTTAAAATGAGATCAGCTGTTTACTTTTAGCACATGTGCTGAAAGTGAAGTGAGGTTATAAAACTACAATTTCGAATTGGAAGTGAGGTTCTAGTTACTTCTTGCGTTAGAGGTAAAGTGTTTTTTAAATAATTAAAGCGTTATGTAATGAATAAAGTCAGATGTGTACTATTATAATTACATTTAATAACTGACTTTGACAGTACTGGCTCCACAAACATTCACTTGCGCGTCAAGGCCATCTCTTTATTATGACATAAATTATAACTGTCATAAATGCAAACCTTTGTTAAATCGACATTTATGGACTAATAACAGAAAATTTAAGGCCATAGAAAAAATATTGTATGCAAACTCGTGCTAAAAGTGTTATTGCACTCGACATGTTATGAAACTCAGACTTTGGCTTCGTTTCATAATTTTCATGTCTCGTGCATAAACATCAACTTTTAGCACTTGTTGCATAAATAGCAATTTTTCTATTTCTGACATAAAAGTGTAACTTTTCAAAACTGAGTAAAGTTTGGAAACCACTTTTCGTAATAAAATACCGTATGATCGAAAACTTTTATCCTCTAGACCTAGAGGACTGTGATTTTTTTTTAAATTTAACTGATGTTGGCAGTGGTGAGTAAAGGTACCTAATAAAATAACCTATACAGTTTTGACAATCCCTTAACTTTGACAGAATGTTTAATACTGAACACAAAGTGATGCTGTGTATGGAGGAAATCACATTGAACAGGTGCAGTTGTTTTTGTTATTAACATTTTTATGTATTCCACAAACATTTTTGTATTTGTTAAAATGAGATTACTGACATAACCTTACATTGACAGATATAAAATACCTACCAATGTGACTTTTACTACCACGACTGTCAACATCAGTGGCGTAACTTCAGATTTCGGGCCCCCCGCGAAAATTTGCTGCGAACCCCTTATAGGTCCTTAATAAAATCAAGCGGAAAAACATCAATAATAATAATAATAATACATAATTATAATTAATAATAATAAGATTAGGCACTACAAACAATGTCTTAATTAAGATAGTTTAAAAATAAAAAGGAGATTTTAAGCAATGTGCGTAGGCCTGGTCTTAATGTTTGGAAAATCGGTAATAACTTCTTGAAATTCCATTTTATCAGCTATCTCCCGGTTCAATGGACAATAAAAAAGGGTTTCCAATCTTTCCTGATGAATATCTACTGTTTCTGACATAATTTTTAATTTATAGAAGCTTCTTTCAGCTGAAGCGACCGAGACAAGTAATGTTAAAAATAATAACAGTGCTGTAGCAATTTAAAGAAAAAATTATGATAAATGCCGATTATCAACTATTAAATACTTAGCAAATTGTTTCACGCTTTTAAACTCTTTTAGTTTATCTAGATTCTAGATTATAAGAATTTTTTGCACAGGAACAAATGTCTATAGGAAATGAAGGGGCAATATATTTTTTATAAAATATTTGAAAAGCTGTTGTTTTGGAAAAGAGATCTTTCTCAGTCATTTCGCACAAAGTATTTGGATTTAAAAAACTAATAAGGTTTGCCGTTTGAAACGTCGATTCAAAGATTTGACTTAGCTGAGTTATTGTGATATTTAAAGTTCTTTAAAAAATGTTGACTTTAAAATACTTATTAGAATCCGATAATATTTGATCTTCCAAAAGTTCGTCAATATATCTTATCTTTTGGTATGAGTTCATTTTTAAATGTAGGATTTATGATCCAGTTGTTGGCTAAATTAGTTGCTTCTAATTCAGCTTTAAGGTACTCACTTCGATATTTCTATAAAATATTCTAGAGTTTTTTAATATAGGTTGTGTCTGGATTCTGTAGCATTTTTGTGATTACAAGTTTCCCCAAAATGTTATTCGCTAAAACATAAAGCATCACAAATTAAAATTATGGACGCTGGTTAGGAATCTTCTCTCCTCATTGCATTCTTCGTTTTTAATGTTACTATTGTTTTTTAAGAGCAGAAGTAATATATTATTTAAAACGAAATTCAATTGCGGTAAGAGTCTGGGTTCTGGAAGACCATTGTATAGGGTTAAGTTTCTTTTTTATATCGAATGCGCTCGTATTGGAACTTAAAAGGTCTCACCGATTTATGCTTAATCCAAAAAATGTGTAAGTAGATGTTTTAAACTGTAGCAAAAAAGATTCAATTTCTCTTACACCTTGAACTGTGTCATTAACTCATTAATCACCAAGTGGAGGTTGTACGCGGCGTAATGAACGTGAACGTCTAATGTCTATTAAAAAAAAATCAAAGCTTCACTATTCCCCAAGTTCAAATGCACAAATGTAAACAATAACCGACACATTGTCAATCGTAGCATTTTTTCGCGCCTCTGCGGAATTTCATTTCGTAAATTACCTTACGATTTACGAATTACGGATGAGGTAATTACGTTACAGTTGGCAACTCTGCTGCTAACAGAATGAGGATAGGGATAAGCGTCAAAACAATCCATAAATCCAACATTTAATGATCATGTTGTTAAATTATAGAATTAATACGGGCAGTATTAAATGAACGCAATTTTTCTTAAGAACCGCAGGAAATTCGCCATTTTCATTACTCTATGCCCCATATTACAAAACAATCTGTCAGCTTGAATTTAAAGGCCGGCAATTCAAAACACTTTTGCTTTTTGCGTGGACATCCCATTATAATAAAAATAAAAATAGAAAGTTTTTTTCCTGCTTGCGTTTATTGAATGAAAGAAAAAACAATTAAAGGGGCCCTTCGGGCCCCCTCAGGCTCAGATTTTGCGTCAGTCTGTGTGAAGACAGCGTGCTCGCTTTTGATTTCCAACTGTTGAAATCTGCATTAAAATCTGTATTGATTGTCAAAACTCAGTTATACACAAAAAACGCAAAACTGGAAAAAAAATCAGTAATGAGAATGAAACGGCACTTCCCGGATTAGAGGTCGATCATAGTAGCACTCGGGACGCTGCAAAGTTCTTCTCATTTAGCACAGTTTTAAGGAGATTTTTATATGCTAAACTCGCCATTAGTGAGAGCCGTGACATTTTTGCGCCCCTCAGTACAAAAACGATGTATGTAACAAAAATCCTAATGGTACTGTATGACTTCTACATTTATCTCCGGATATATGATGTATGTATTCAAAAATAAATCCAACATTTTTTATTCAAAAATTTTAAAAATAAACAACTAAATGTTAAATTAACAAAATACAACACAAATAAAATAAGAACAGAAAACAAGATTAGAAAACACAATTCTAATTTAAAAAAGGACATATTATTATGTAGTCAGTAGAACATTTTACAAATCCCTATATACAGGGTGATTCACGAATAATCTCTGATTTAGGGCCTTTATTCCTGCAACACAAATTACTCTCTCATAGACCATTTTGCTGTTTTTCAATTCGAATAAAATGTTGTGATCATGATTTCAAAAAAATTTAAACAAAAGTGTCAATCAAATGTGACAATCAAATTGTGTTGCCGAAAAAAAGGCGCTAAATCAGACACTATTCGTGAATTACCCTGTATAACCATTGGTGTACCTGCGTCTCTGCGTCACCATTTCATAGGCACCAGTCGGGCGCATGTTTTAACTATGCCTCCATTTAAAATTTTGCGAGAATTACTGATGGGTCGTTTAACGACAAGCCTAAAATGGTATGGCGCATTGTTCATTACCACAACACCCATGCCATCCATTGCATTTAGGACATGAAACAGTTGATTCTCCACCCACATCTTAAACATTTCGCCATTTCTATTTTGATGATAAACCTTTTATTCAATTTTGTTGTCCAAAACAAAATTACATGAATCTAAAAATCCTGTGTTCAGCATGTAATACAGTAAACCTTTTGCCTTCATTTTTTAAATTTGTTTGATATTCTTTTTAATTGTTTTTAGTAACACCTACTTGTTATTTGTCAATAACAGAACTGTCAACCTGACTGAAAAGTTCCCCATAACGGTCATGGCTGTTATACATTTGACAGCTTAGGTCGTTAAGAAATAACAAAACAGTAACATTTTATCAATATTTATTCAACATGAACACTGGCAATAGTGAAATGTATTGTTGATGGCACTGTAAGCCGATGTCAAATTCGAGGTTAGCATGTTAGGTTTTGCGTCAGTCTGTGTCAAAACTTTATTTTTGTCATGCCCACAAGATTGCGGTAAAGTATCGAGTTTTATTTTTTAAGTTCTCATTCTCCCACAGTAATCTGCCAACTTTTATATATGAGCTATTTCTTGTCCAGTGTGACTTTTTTATCAAACAAAAATCAACTGGTTTCCCATCGTTGAAGCGGGGCGACTTATAGTGCAATAAAAAGTTGAAAGAGGTTTGGAGGAAAAAAATTGCTGCATACCAGTCATGCGTTTGGTGAAATTGTTATTGAATACACGCTGAGCTTCAAGAATACTTATCGATCGAAAGAAAACAAGCTTTGAATGTCAGAGAATATGAAGAAATTGCAAAAAAATCTTGATAATAGTGACAGTGGATGGATGACTCCTGGGTTCATCACTTGGATACAGAGTGTAAGTAGACGCCATTTCCGTGAAGGTAAACAAACAATCATCACCGACACCTTGCATATAGCGTTATGGAATGCTGGAATTCATAACAAGAAGAACAATACCTACGGCTTTGAAGAATCTGCAGCAGCGCGGATGTTGTTTTGAGATGTTTCTTTTCGTCGTGATAACACACCGGTTCACAAGTTGATTACTTCATCATCTTATGGTCTAAATGTGGCCCACAGCGTTTATTTACTGTCCTGATACTTGAAAATAATCTTGTGTTGAGGGCTCCCAAGTCGTAATAAATCGGCAAATGTCGTTTGCTCATTTTTTAAATTCTCTGTTAATAGCGTTAATGAGGATCAAGGTTCACCGAATTGTGCGCCAAGCGAGTTGTTATTTAAAAATCTGAAGGAGTAACTAAGAGGAAGAATTTTTCATAGGTATATATGATTTAGCTGTGGTGGACGAATATATTGCGAATTCTTTCGTGGTACGATATGTCTCATTTCTAAATGTAGTTTAGTAGCAAGTATGACCTATTTTGAATAGTTGATTATGGAAAACAAAAACGTTCATATTCAGCAAGACATAATGTAAATTTATTGCACCAAATGTTTCCCGTTTCAAGGTTTGCTGTATACAAAATTAGGTCATCTCTGTGGCTAAATCCTGTTTGTATCTATAATAAGAACTGAATCAAGTTGCATGCTTTTCTTTACCTTGCATAAATTTCTCGACGCCATAAAACATAGTAGGAAAGAAAGTTGTTCTTTAGGACTATCTCTCTGGTATTAAACAATTAATTGTATAAAGGGACATTACATTTCACGTTTAATAAAAAGTGCCTATTAAGTTGATATTACCTGCATAAAACAATGTTATAAAGTACTTAAAACTGGTTTTTTTACTTCAAAACCACAGGAAACAGGTGCTGCCCATCAGGTCCCAGTCAGGTCCGGACTATTATATATCTTAAATTGCAGTAATTTACAAAAGTTACAACAGTTATAATCAGTGAAATGAATTCTCCACTCCCTTACGGACAAATACAGATTCCGATATCCTGAGACTTAAATTTTTCGCATGGGGACTAGCAAAAGTTAGCATCAGTGTAAAAATTTACCAAACTATACAAGCTAATAAAATAGCATGAACTGAATCGAATAGCTCTTTCATTTTTCGTTTAAATGTGTAATTCGACAATGCACGCATATTCACCATTCGAGATATATAGATGCATACGTAATTGACGTATATTATTTCAAGATGTGCCACAGTTTAACAGTAAATTGTGAGTAAGTATACACTGGAAATAGTAATTATTTTGCGAAAACTCCAACCTGCAACGTTTCGTTTATCGGAATTGTATGCAAGCCTTTCCGAATGTGCTCCTCAGCCGCTATCTTTTTTTATCGGAACTCGTAATTGTACGTGCGAAATTTGTAATCAGCAACTCAATATACACATTATCGCAGGGGTACGATCAGACTGGACGTGGCTCCCATTGAATGTTAAAATATCTTTATCTTTGGGCCTACTTCTTGCCGCTCTACTCTCGCTGGAGTCTATAAATTGTCAAAAAGTTGAGAGCTGCTTCGAATTTTCGTACAGAGATCTTGATTAGTTCATAAATATTCCGATGAAGCAAGTCACTCTTTTCACGACTTCACCTGTTATTATATCAGATTCAACCACTCTGTTATTTTAAAATTTTTTGGTAACACTTGCAGTTTGATATGTTTTTCGGACTTTTTCCACTGTCTAGGGTGTAAATCACACAACGTTTCGGGAGTTTTGATCTACTCCCGTCTTCAGGTGTTCATGGTTAGTCCTGAAGACGGGAGTAGATCAAAACTCCCGCAACGTTGTGTGATTTACACCCTAGACAGTGGAAAAAGTCCGAAAAACATATAATAGAATAGACCACTGCTAAAAAATGACATTCAGAGAACAACTTACAGTTTGCTTTAACGATGACTTTATCTTTTTACTTCCTTTTACGATAAAGGATTCACCCTAAAAATTCAAAATTGAGTTTTCAACAGATCTTTACGTTTTAGAGTCACCTGAACCCAAAAAACATATTCTTTTTCATTGGTCTGTCTGTATGTGTGTGTGTCTGTGAACATAATATCTCAAAAACGAAAAAAGGTATGACGTCGAAACTTCTTATATAAGTTTTGTGTACTATCTAGATGCGACAGCAAGCTTTTGAAGAAAATCGCATAACCGGGAGTAGGTGTTTACTCTTGTGATTTTTCAGTTTTTTTCGATTTTTTTCAAACTTCACATTTTTATTACATTTTGAATGTGTATTGATGTGAGAAAGGTACTTTTCCAGTTGAATACTTCTAAATTGGGTTTCTTTTATTTTTTTTCAATTTTTTTTATTAACTCCTATTTTAAATAGAACACCCGGTATATTATTACATTGTTGAATTCAGCTTAAAATTCTAGAGAAAAATTGTCTCTTTAACTAACGCTCTATTTTGTACCGTTTTTGCAGAATTTGTAATTTTTGAAAATTTTTGACAAATGCTTAAAAATTTAAAATCAAATTTGTGGCTAATTATAAGATCACTGTAAAAGAAAGTTGTGTGCGTGTATCACACCATTTTTTGTCTTTCTTGCTCTCTAACATTTGCTTCCCCTGAAAGCCTCTTCCTCTTTTTTATTCCACCCTGTTAACGATGTTTTGAGAAATATTCTACCTAACTTCCTAATATCTGAATTTCACCACATAGTATGTATTTTGTTTATATCTTGGTAGCATTGTTTGATTCTCTAAATTTTAGTTTTTTTTAATTTATATATTTTCTTTCCTTTGTTTTGCATTACCGTCTACTAGTACTTCTACGAATATTTCAATAGTGTTATGAAGTGCTAGATATAGAATGTGTATAACTCTATGTATAAAATAGTTTACTTCAATTCTTGAACTACATTTAAAACAACTTTTTAAATTGTGATTGGATTAAAAATTGTTTAATATTATTTTACATTAGCAAGTAGAAGTTTAAATGTTGTAAATGATAAAATACCTTTATCTACTCCAGTGGGATAAGTAACGCATTACGTCACTCATTTGACACTATTTCAGTTAGGTAATGAAGCTCATTACACTCAGTTATGTAATGGTTTCATTACGCAACTGAGTTGTGTAATGACTTCATTACGTAACTGAAATAGTATCAAATGAATGACATAATGACATTTGCCTACTAAAATATTTTTGAAAATGACATCTGACATTTCTCTTAATGCACTTTTCTCAATTTTAGGCAGTCGTAGATAAAATTTTGTACAATACATGTGTGATAATGCATCATTAATATACTTGTGTGCTTACATAACTCGCGCTACGCACTCGTTTGTAACTTACACACACGTATATTAATGATGCTGTTATCCCACTTGTATAGTAAATAACTATTATATACAACTGCTTGGAAAAGAACTTATTACGTCACTCATTTGACACTATTTCCGTTAGGTAATGAACTTCCGTTAGGTAATGAACTTCCATTACGCCAATAGTGGTGTAAAGTGATAATGCATCATTAATATACTTGTGTGCTTACATAACTCGCGCTACGCACTCGTTTGTACACGTATGTTAATGATACTCTTATCCCACTTGTATAGTAAATAACTATTAAACACCATGGTTATACAATTTAAGCCATATTAATAACCTACTGCACTGGCGGATTGAAGGGGGTGTCAATGGTGTCAGTTGACACCACTTTGGGTGTATTAAAAAATGTAATCGGGCTATCGGGTGTGAACCAACACCACGGAAGGGAAATATCAAAGGTTAATCTCTGCGACACATTTTTGACAAAACTACATTTTCTCTTGCGAAAAACTGTCAAGTGGTCAAATCGTATTGATGACAGAAGTGTCAGTTTTGTCGATGAGTTTTTTACAATAGTAGTGTTAATTATTGTTATAAAGCAATTATGCCGATTTTTGCTGTAGCCGTTCCCTCCTTCAATGTTCTATTTTTAAAGGTAATGTAGAGCGTCTCAAGGTCCGTATATATAGCAAGCTTTGAGCTCTTGTCGTTTTACGGAAAACTGGAAAATGGCACTACACTGCATGTAAATATGTTCTACTACAGTGCCACCAAGCACACAAAAACCCCGGGTAGGGGAGGCTGGCGCTAGCTCCGTTTGAAAATTACACTCCGTAGAAAAATTATAAACATTCGTAAAAGCGGGAAATTAAAAAAAATATTTAAAAAATCTGGTGTGATACACTCACACAACTTCCTTTTACAGTGATCTTATAATTAGTCAAAAATTTTATTTTTAATTTTTAACCATTTGTTAAAAATTTTCAAAAATTACAAATTCTACAAAAACGGTACAAAATCGAGTGTTAGTTGAAGAGACAAATTTTCTCTAGAATTTTAAGGTGAATTCAAAAATGTAATAATATACCGGGTGTTTTATTTAAAATAGGAGTTAATAAAAAAAATAGAAAAAAAAACAAAAGAAACCCACTTTAGAAGTATTCAACTGGAAAATCACCTATCTCACATCAATACACATTAAAAATGTAAGAAAAATGTAAAGTTTAAAAAAAATCGTTAGAGCCGTTTTTGAAAAAATCGAAAAAAACTGAAAAATCACAAAAGTAAACACCTACTTCCGGTTATGCGATTTTCTTCAAAAACTTGCTGTCTCATCTACATAGTACACAAAACTTATATATGAAGTTTCAATGCCATACCTCTTTTCGTTTTTGAGATATTCTGTTCACAGACAGACACACAGACACACAGACACACAGACAGACAGACAGACAGACAGACCAATGAAAAAAAATATGTTTTTTGGGATCAGGGGACTCTAAAACGTGAAGATCTGTTGAAAACTCAATTTCGAATTTTTGGGGTGAATCCAATACTTCCTTTATAGTAGTAAAAGGAAGTAAAAATCGTTCGAGTTCTTTTACATACAACAGTGTTTAAGTTACTAAACCACTACTTATTAAATAATGTCATTGTAACAAAAATAATAGTACATAGAACAACTAAGAATGCAATACATATTTTTATGATTACTGAGAGATTATATAAAATAAACATTTTAGATTGCCTAATTATCAATTATTCTAAAGGCTAATACAATATTAGATTATAAGTGAGAGAAATGCATCATTATTTGCGAGTGAGAATTTTGAATCGCGAATGCCCCAGCACGAGCGATACAATTTCTCACGAGCTTATAATGGCATTTCGCTCACGTGTGATATACGACGTTTTATCTTACAGTAGCAATTCTTGTGCCTAAATAGTTTGCGCAGTCAGAATATGTCGCGAAATAAATTTATAATTAGTCGCCTGTGATTTGTGATATACCTACGTTTGACAGTACTGAAGTGTATTGTCAGTCTATGTCAAATTCGAGGTTCGTAGGTTAGGTTTTGTTTGTTATTTGACACAGACTGGCGCAAAACTTAACCTGAAAATTACGAATTTGACATAGCTTGACAGTGCTACCAACAATGTAGTAGTATAAATAATGAAAACCCACTTGTGAATAAAACCTCATTTTAGTCACTGAAAACAGTTGTATAACGTATGGGAATAGATGCTACTGTAAGATAATAGTATATTAAAGTATGAGTGGATAACAAAGTCTTTAAAACACGCGCGAAATAGAGCAAGTGTTTTAAAGACCAGTTATCCACGAATACTTTACGCTATTGTTTATTATACCTGCAATACTGGAAATAAATTACGCACTAAAAACTTAGAAATAATTTTTGTCGTAATAAATCGAGAGGGCATAATAATATTGCTACTATAGTTACAAGAATTATTTACGTTTTTGTCGCGTCCACGTCCGTTGTTGCATTCAGTCGTTTCCTTGACAACCTTTAAAGCTCGGCGAGCTTTAATCGCCTGTTTTCGCACGCTCAGGCGTGCTTTAAACGGCGATTCTGATGCAGGTATAATAAAATAGTATATTAAAGTATGAGTGGATAACAAGGTCTTTAAAACACGCGCGAGTTTTCGAACACGACGGCGTAGCCGGAGTGCTCGAAATAGAGCAAGTGTTTTAAAGGCCAGTTATCCACGAATACTTTACTCTATTTTTTATTATACATCCAATACTGGAAATAAATTAAGCACTAAAAACTTAGAAATAATTTTTGTCGTGATAAATCGAAAGAGCATAATAATATTGCTACTATAGTTACTAGAATTATTTACGTTTTTGTCGCGTCCATGTCCGTTGTTGCATTCAGTCGTTTCCTTGACAACCTTTAAAGCTCGGCGAGCTTTAATCGCCTGTATTCGCACGCTCAGCCGTGCTTTAAACGACGATTCTGATGCAGATATAATAAAATAGTATATTAAAGTATGAGTGGATAACAAGGTCTTTAAAACACGCGCCAATAGAGCAAGTGTTTTAAAGACCAGTTATCCACGAATACTTTACGCTATTTTTTATTATACCTGCAATACTGGAAATAAATTACGCACTAAAAACTTAGAAATAATTTTTGTCGTGATAAATCGAGAGCGCATAATAATATTGCTACTATAGTTACGAGAATTGCTTAAGTTTTTGTCGCGTCCACATCCGTTGTTGCATTCAGTCGTATCAGCAAAATAAAGATAGCGATGAAGTTATAATGTTACCTATATACCTTGTTTCCTTGACAACCTTTAAAGCTTGGCGTGCTTTAATCACATGTTTTCGCACGCTCAGACGTGCTTTAAACGGCAGAGAAAAGCTGAAGAGAGAGAAAATGCTGACCCAAATACAGTATATTCTTCTTATAATAGACTTGCTTGTAATCGATTCTCGTTTTGCAATGTACCGACTACCAAAATCCCGAGTCATTTAAATGTATCTTTTGTAAAGACCTGGTACATCATCTGACTGTCAGCATTTTCCTACTCCGTAATTGGGATAAATATATGTTTTTTCTAGGAACGTTACAGGTTGTTTGTTCACACCTAGTTCTCCGTTTTCTTCTATTTTCCTTAAATACCTAGAACGCCACTCTACAATGACACTCCTTTCCGTGAGCAATTTTCTTTTGTCACAACATTTTTTATAATGAACGCGCATTTTGTTTAGATTCTTTCTCAAAGTTTCTCGACGACCAGTATAGTTAACTTTTTCATTCAATCTGTTTACTAATACGTTTAGCCTCGGTACTTTATAAGTATTCCACACTGAACATTTCATGAACCGTTCTTTGAAAAACTCCCAAATCAACGTCGAGAACGATTTTCTTTGAGTCTTCCATGAGTTTCTTCTTCTGCTGAGATGTTAAAGAAGTAATGCCTAGAAGAAGTAAAGACTAAAGTATTACCTGCATTAATTTTTTTAATCACAATGCTGAGGAATAATATTGTTATTTTTTATGTATTACCTACTGTAGAATACTCCTTGCGAACTTTCTTTATCAAAGAGGTTGATTTTCCAGTTGCTGCGGCTGCTCGTTCTGTAGACTGCTCTACCGGAAATATCAACGTTCCAGAAGTCTTCTGTTCATCAAAACACGTTATGACATTTGCAATTATACTTCTTGTTTCTGAATGCACACAAGCTTTCTTGCTCTATATCTCATTGTAATCCTATGTAAAAGGAATTTAGTATTACGTAAATATATAACCGCAACTTAAGGTAGTATTTTAGAAAGCATTTAATACTTACGATTTGATGGTAAATAACCAAACCGCCCAATTTTAAACGGCGAATAGGTAAACAGTAACAAACAGAACTAACGAAGAAAAGCAATACTAACAAAAATGAACAAAGAACAACAAAACTAATGAACAACAGCACTAAAAAACCTGGAAATTAGACAATTCTATCTGACGTAATAACAGCAATAGCGAAGTGACATTTGTTTTTTGTTTGAATGTACCTCTCCGCAAAGCTTGCTCTTTATTGGTTCTTTAGTTCCCCTTACTGGAATTTTAGATTTAGTTCACATATTTTCCGGGGCTTTTGTGTGCTTGGTGGTACTGTAATAGCAATAGCTATAGAGATCCTGTATATAGTTCACTTCCAGTTCGAAATTGTAGTTTTATAACCTCACTTTACTTTTAGCACATGGGCTGAAAGTAAACAGCTGATCTCTTTAAACACGGTAAATTATAAAACGTCACTTTTAGTGAAAAAAGCTAGCGCTAAAAGGCCTACTTTTAGTGGTGGTCGTAGATAAACACTTTTAGCACAAGTTTGCACACAATATTTTTCTACGGCCTTAAATTTACTGTTATTAATCCATAAATGTCGATTTAACAAAGGTTTGCATTTATGACAGTTATAATTTATGTCATAGTAAAGAGATGCCCTTGACGGCACCGGTGACTGTTTCTGCAACTGGTAGCTTTCAAAGTTAGTTATCAAAGGTAATTATAATAGTACACATTTTACTTTATTCATTACATAATGCTTGTATTATTTAAAAAAACACTCTACCTTTAACGAAAGAGTAACTAGAATAACTTTATAACCCCACTTCCAGTTCAAAATTCTAAATTCAACACCAGCTGTTTACTTTTTGCACATGTGCTAAAAGTAAACAGTTGATTTCACTTTTAACACGCTGATTTATAAAACGTAATTTTTAGTGAAACAAGCTAGTGCTAAAAGGCATACTTTTAGTAGTGGTCGTAGAAAAACGAATTAAAAATTTGAAAAGTAAACACAATAGTATATTATGATACTAGTGTATAAGTACGCCTTTAAAGCACGTGCGACGAGTTTAAGAGCACGACGCAAAGCGGAGTGCTTTTAACGTCGGTAGTGCTTTAATGACACTTATACATGTGTATCATACGCTACTTTTTCTACGATCGTAACAGAAATATAAAAACTTAGTTCGGTGACACTTTTTCCGTCACATTGTGTTACATATTCTAGGTTTTGTTGACACTGAAATTTACGGCAAAGCGTGTTTTAATATAGTATTAAAACTCTCCATCAATGGCAACGTGTTAAACTAATTCGGGCGCTAATATTAAGAGTGCTAAAAACGTCACTTTTGCCACTAGAAACTGTGCAAAAAGTTGTCATTTTGACACGATCATAGACAATAGCTATTTATGCAACAAGTGCTAAAAGTCAACGTTTATGCACGAGACATGAAAATTATGAAACGAAGCCGAAGGCTTTCATAACATATCTCGTGCATAAACGACTTTTAGCACGCGTTGCATACAATATTTTATCTACGACCTTAATTTTACTGTTATTAATCCATAAATATCGATTTAACAAAAGTTTGCATCTGCGACACTTTTAATTTATGTCATAATAAACAGTAGACCACGCCGCGCGATCGATTGTTTGCCACAACAGTGCTGTCAAGGTGAGTTACGAAATGTAATTATTGATACTCCACATCTGACTGTATTCATTACATAACGCTTTAATTATTTCAAAAACACTTTACCTGTAACGCAAGGAGCAACTAGAATAACTTTACAACTTCACTTCCAGTTCGAAATTGTAGTTTTATAACCTCACTTCACTTTTAGCATTAGAGCTAAAAGTAAACAGCTGATTTCTTTAACCACGGTAAACTATAAAACGTCACTTTTAGTTAAACAAGCTAGCGCTAAAAGGCCTACTTTTAGTAGTGGTCGTAGATAAAAATTATTAAATGTATGAAGTTCCTATTTCCTTTTTTTTACTTTACTTATTTCCTTTATTCGTGTTATAGTCTACCTGTATATAACTTGACAATCGAAAATTCTCTAGTCTCGACTTATTGCCTAATAAAACAGGCAATACGT
This sequence comes from Agriotes lineatus, assembly GCA_940337035.1. Taxonomy (NCBI): domain Eukaryota; kingdom Metazoa; phylum Arthropoda; class Insecta; order Coleoptera; family Elateridae; genus Agriotes; species Agriotes lineatus. Next base: position 104,320 of record CALNHX010004740.1, read on the forward strand.
CTCGTATAATCGATTATTTTCGATCGTTTAGTTTTATAATATATGATTACCCATATCTTCGCCACTGGTTAATTTTAGAGCTTGATAATATCATATTTTAGGGGATCCTATTGAAGTGTACTGTTTAAATAGCTGCACTAATAAAGATATTAGAAAAAGACGAGTTTGAGAGAACTCTGTCCCGGGCACCAAAATTCCTAGATCCAGCTCTGTATAGAGGGCGTAAAAACAAATTGACATTCGGGCTCTCCAATGCATTGTAAACACCAAAAATTAAGAAAATAAACTCGCCGTTACAATGAAATTATCGATAGGTGGCACGCGGTCATCGAAACTTGAAATTGCAAATTACCGATTGCTGGGGCGAGAGCCCAATTTGCAATGAAAACAGCCGAACGATGTTTGTTCAGTAGCGATTTTCCCATTAAATCGCATAAAATAAAGCTCCGCCTTTTGATTACAGGAGAGCAAGCCAACCCCGTCGCCGCTCGCGCTTTTAGCGGCGACCTGCAGCAAGATCGGGCCCACTTCAACGCCTCCCACGATGACCAGTACGCCCACCCCCGTGAAGAGCCTGCCGGTCGCGAGCCCTCAGGTGGTCAGCGTCCCCGTGGGGATCCCGCAGCAGCTGTCGCAGCAACTTCTGCAGCAGCAGGGGGCGCAGATCGTCAGCGCCGCCGGCTACAACATGATGCAGCCCATGCAGACTGTCACCGTCGACGGCCAGGAGGCGCTGTTCATCCCCGCTATGTCATTGGCAGGTAAATCTGGATATGTAGGCTACAACATAGGCACTGTTTCAAAACGTGAAACGGCCTCTTCGCTTTTTTTGGCAGTGAAACGCTGATAACCTTTTGTTGAATATTGGTGTGGATATACAGGGTGTCTCAAAAAGAATGGGACACTCTCCAGTAAGAAGTTATAATAGGGCTTTAACGTTCCAATTTTTTATTTATTATTTTTATATTAAATTCCGCAAACGTAAAGATATCGATTTGAGTTTTGGTATACAAGCTTACTATTGTGTACTGCACGAATAGAACATTTTTCAGAAACTGCACCTCACTGTAAGAGGCACTTCACCTATCTTTGATTTTTTTTTTAGCTGTAATTGGGTTATCTGTAACATTTATTTAAATTTTAGGTTATTTTCTGAAAGGGAATTAAAAAGCACAACAATAATGTACTCTTACTTCATAAGTGTAAAAGCAACCGTTTACCATAAAATGCATATCAAAGGTTTTGGTTGTCATTAAGACGTGCAATTATCAAGTAACCATGATGACAAAAAATAAATGATTGTAATCTGGTTAACAACAAAAATAAATCAATTAATGACATATTTTTTTCCTTTGTGCTTACAAAAATGGCGCGACATAACGAACATTTCAGCATTGGAGAATTCATTGTCGCAGCATTTTCGCAAGCATAAAGGGAACAAAATATGTCATTAATAGATTTATCATTGTTTACTAGATCCAATCATTACCCATTGTTTGTGTGATCATGGCTACTTGATAATTCCACGTTTTTAATGACAACCAAAAACCTTTGATAGGCATTTTAAGGCAAACGGTTGCTTTAACGCTTTTTAATTCTCTTTCAGATAATAACCTAAAATTTAAAAACATATTACAGACAACGAAGTTAGAGGTAAACAAAGTTTTCAAAGATTGGTAAAGTGCCTCTTACAGTCAAGTCTAGTTTATGAAAATATTTGTATTAGTGCAATACATAATAGTGAGCATGTGTACCAAACCTTAAATCGGTATCTTTACATTTGTGTACCATAAAGATAAAATATAAGAAAATTGAGCATCAAAGCCTTATAATTTCTTACTTGAGGGACTTTATACTGAGGTATATTAGGTTTAATCGGTTTATTATAACCTAAGGAATCTATGACCAGTCGGTGTCCCATTCTTTTTGAGACACCGTGTGTAGGATGTCGCATTTCTGTTGGGTTTGGATCTTGAATTACTGACGAATTTCTATCAGAAGATATAGCTAAGAACGCTGTAGTGAAAAAAATGCGAATGGACGAGAAATAAAAAGAGCACAAATCGCAGCTGGCGTTATATACTACAAAGAGGCGGTGTGCCGTTTTTGCTTGTGAGGTTAGTTGCAGTTTTGAAATTGTGTGCATTATAAACATTATTGATAGCTTCAAAATAAAATATGTGTTGCAACTAAAGGGTGTACCACAAAAACTGCTCACATTTCAAAGTCAAATGTGTCAGTTTTGGAAAAAGCTAGAAATCTCGTTTGTGTCTCTATTAAAATTGAAATTCAAAAAGTTTTATTTTGGTATGTTTTTTAACACTAATGCGAAAACAACAAACATAAAAAACAAAGTAATTTCTTAAAAATTACATCGACTAGTAGCAGCCCTCCCTCTTCACGCATTCTTCTAATCGAGGTTGCATATTGTGTATGACTTTGTGCAAAATTGCTTGTGGGATAGCTCTTACTTCTTTCTTGATATTTTGTTTTAGTGGTGAGATGTAGAGTGGGTTATTAGGTTATTACATAGTAGTAATAAAGTAGTAATACTTGTTTATTTTGAAAACTACATACAAATTGTATACTTTTCTTAATTCATGTCCTTACAGTTTTTCTTGATCAATGTTTACTAACTGAGAAAAATTGTATTTTCCTATTTTTTTAGTTTTATGGGTCTTATGTTCAACAATATCTTTTCTTATCAAAATGTTTCATAAGTTACCATTTGGTGGTCTATATACTGAAATAATTACTGTTATTATTTTATTTTTCTCGCATTTAACTGCAGCACATTCGAACTCACTTTTTATTGACATAGCACACATGTCTTTGAGAATCATACAATTTAAATATTTTCGTAAATATATTGCATCTTCCAGAAGTTTGATCAACAGGGAGCTGAAACGATACGGAAACTACCAACAAGCAACGTTCCATGTAAGAACACTAAAAGCAAGAGAAAGACTTAGAGAGTTGGAACACACTTCAGGCAAAATTAGCTGCCATATATTAGGCATGTCTAAAACAAGAAGATAAAGAGAAAATATAATGTAGATATTGACAGGAAACATATTATTTATCAAAAGGGAAACAATATAAAAAATAAGAGGAACTGAAAGGTTATATAGAGTAGCATCGATAACATTTCATTTAACTGAAAGGAGAAAACTTATAGTTTACAGGTATACGCTCATACAGAAGCCACACAAAATGAAGGTGTAGAAAAATTCTATAACGATTTGGAAATTACATTACAAGAGGCAAGTTAAAACAAAGAGCATAATAAGTAATAATGGAAGATTCAGTAGTAAAATTGTACATCATGAAAAAAATTAAGACATCATGGGAAACTTTGGGTATGAAACCAGGAATGACAGAGGCAGAGAGTTAATAAGTTTTGCAATAAAACATAAACTACTGTATATAACAAACTTCTATAAAGCCGGAGCTGGGAAGAAATGGACATGGAAACCTCCAAACAGTTTATATAAAAATAAAATTGATTTCATATTAACAACAGATATGATGAGTCTTATTACAAAAACAAAAACAGTAAGCTAGTTTGAACTCGGCAGTGACCATAGAATATTAAGATCGACACTAATAATAAACAAAAGAAAGTGCAGCCAGAGAAAGGTGGGAAAAGATTAAGAAAGGAAAGAGCTGGAATAGAAGAAACAGTATTAACCAGAAAGCTAAGAAAAGAACTAGAATAAGGCAACTCTTTGATTGGCCAATTGAAAGATAAAAATGGCAAAGTGTAGAAAGCTATAGTACCAATGGCAATAGAATACTTTAAAGAACTTTTACAAGCGAAACTGAAGAAAAATCAACTATAAACCAGCAATAGGACATACGAGAAGAAGTACTAGAAGAAGAGTGGCAGCAGATGAAGCTGAAATAAATACAGAAAGCAATAAACAAGCTCAAGAAAGGAAAAAGACCCGGACCAGATGGTATAACAAATCAAGATCTAAAAGCCTTGCCAGTAGAGACACACAAACTTCTAATGATGCTATTTAACAACATAGTAATCATAGAAGCAGAAATTTCATAACAATGGAAGAAATCTACCATAGTACTAATTCACAACAAAGGTAGCCGAGATGAAATAAAAAACTAAAGAGCTATAAGTCTGATACCTACGATGTAAAGTTCAGGCACTTCATTCCATGTAGGAACATGGCCTGAGACAAGGTGAGTCAGGGTCGTCAAAATATCTCTTTCCGAAACCCAGTCATCTGGCACACCGTTGCCGGCGTACTGGGTGATGTGGTTAGCATCACGCCTTTGACTGCCTTACTTTCCCTACTTCCACAACTGTGGTTTCGGTATTTTTAAAGCGACTGAGTAGACCGCCTGCCAGTTGCCAGATGTCGGGATTAAACCCCGTACCGTGGCACCGCAGCCTGACGCCGTAACCGCTAGGCCACGACTGTACATATACATAATTCACTATAATTATCAAGGAAAAATATTTAAAACGCTAATAAATAGCAATCAGCCTTCAGAACAGGCGAGATCTAGGAGTGGATATATTCCACAAGGGATCACTTACAAATGAATCAAACTATCGAGAAATGTAGGACCAAAACAAACCTCTGCATCTAGCATTTGTGAAGTACTCAAAAGCTTTAGATAATGTAGAATATAAATCAATGCTTGAAGCACTTGAATAACAAGGACAAGTAAACATCAAACTAAAAAGAGAAGGCGACCTTTTCAGGCTAACAAGAGGAGTGTGCCAAGGTGACCCATTATCCCTGGAAAATTGCACATTGGAACAAATCAGTAAGAATCTAAACTGGGAAAGACGAGGTATAGTAATTGCAGGGAGAAGACTAATCAACAAGGTTTGCACATGAATTATTATTCCTTGTAGAGAGTAAAGAAACGTTAAAAGAGCTACACTAGGAAAGTGCCAAAGGTGGGCTGAAAATAAATTTTGAGAAAACAAACCTAGTGGCAAAAAGAACATTTGAGGATATAAGCATAGACAGCTAAAGTATAAAATACCTGAAAGAAGTTGTTTACCTTTGACAGTCGGCTTCATTTCATGGCAAAACAGACCTCAATTGGAGAAGCTTTAGACCCTAAAGAATATACTCAAAAATAACATACCAAACTCCTTGAAACAAAAAGTGTTTAACATGTGTATTATTCCAACTATGTCGTATGGATTCCAAACGTGAACATTAACTAATAAAACATGTAACAGACTGAAAATAACAGTCAAAAATGGAAGGTGCAATATTAAATGGATTGTCTAGAATCCAAAGCCTACAAATCCACTTTGCTCTGTTTGCCGTAAAACGTGAAAAACGTTTCTGATGCTTATTTTACTATTCATTCCAATAAAATTGGTTCCTAGACATAATATATGAAGCATATATGACATTTCTAACATTTTGGCTCCTTTGCCTGTACATCAGACTAGGATATTCACGTTTAAATATTGGAGTTGTTGGGTTTTGAAACTAATATTGTGCCTTGTCGTTGATTATAGCTAAATTCTATATGAAAACAGGACTTTTATAAATTCAAAAGTTTATTGAGAACTCAAAACAAAATTATCTTAACTTAAACAAATTCTTAAACTAATACCTATCTAAATAATCAAATCCGGTAGTCGGGCATTACTCGCATAAACACACAGTGCTGAAAGAGAGCGTCACGTGAGACTTTTAACAGTCACTGATTGGTTGTTTCTCGATCTGTCGGATTTTGATACTAACATAGAAATGAATTTGTCGGAATTTGAAACTAACCCTGATTTTCAAGCATGTTTTATACTAGGCTTTGTTGTATTTTGAACCTCAGAAGTTTTAGACATTTGTAGAGCTTCTGCATAGGAACATGGTGGTATATAGTTCCATATCTGTGAAAAGTGGATTTGTCGGCTTTTGATCCTAGACGATTCAAATGTTTAATTAACTAGCAGAGTGAGGTTAACAGAATTAAGATGAAGAACAGGTGTGGAAGATGCGATTACTAAATGCAGAAAATTGAAGTGGAACTAGGCTGGACCCTGGGAAGAATGGTAGATGGAAGATGGACTAACTGGACAACACAATGTAAACCACAAGACGGAAAAAGAAAATGGGGTCGACTATGAAAGAAATGGGTAGAGGAAATCCAACAAATGGCAAGGACACAATGGTGGGAAAAGACCAAAGAGAAGAAGAAATGGAAAAAAGAGGGGGAGGCCTTTGTTTAACAATGAAATCTAATGGACTTGTAATAATAATAATAATAATTTCACTTCCATTGTGTTTACCCTAATTTCTACAGTACCAAGCTACTAGTTTGAAATTTCTAATACTGAGTTTCTTGAGTTGTTCTTGACTTCCAGCCTTCTGGTAAATACAAAAAAAACACATTTGGGATATTAATTTTGCTTTTTAAATATTCCCATAATCAAAAGTCGCTGAGCGTTAAGTCAAATCACTGTGATGGCCACTGTAGGTGTGACATCTTGAAAATCGGAAACGTTAATAAAACTTTTGAAGTTTCTATTTTGAAAGAAAAATGAACGAGATCCCTAGCTTTTTCCAATGATACTAAATTTGTGGGTGGTTTTTGTGGTCCACCCTTTATTTGCAAATACACTGTTTCAGCGTTGTATTTTACTTGCGTGCTTGGGCAATGAGCCACCACACACGCTTCAAGATAGCAACCAGCTACGATTTTTGCAATTTTTTTTTTATTACCTATAGCTCTAAGCTACAGTCAAAAAATGGAAATATTAACGTTTCAATTCCACATCACAGCTCATTTGTTTATCGTCATATTAAAACTTCAAACCCAAGTATAGAATGTTTATGCAATTTTTTTTATGCAGATTAATAAAGTCTGGTTAGAATTGAGATTTTTTCAAATATATGTATTTTACTGCAATCAGCTTAAGCAAAACGGAAATTATGGCAATTTTTCTTATGTGTGGCATATTCAGTGGGCCATGAAATTAAAAAGTTTTATGATTTATTCATATACAAATCTGAAAAATGTAAATCTAAATTGTAATCGTTTAAGAATCAGCAGCAATTGAACTCAAACATGTAAGAATTTATTAGGAAATTATGGCAATTGAGTTATTTCGATATAAGGCATTCAATAAATAGAAAGTTCAGTTTATATTTTTAGCAGATGTCGCAATAATTGACTAAAACATTTCCTAATCAATTTTTTTATTAAGCTAGTTTCTTGTTAGAGTGAAGTGTGAATGAATTGCGAATTTTCCTGAAACCCCAAGTTACGTATAGTACAAACATGTATTGTTTCAATGATAACAACTTTTTCATGCTATATAAATCATTAACAAGAAGTACACAAATATAAAAATCTGTTATTGCTTGATCACAATTCAACGAAAACTCAAACTGACTAACCTTGCACAAATCAAACTAAGCTCAGATTCAGATTTTATTCCCATCGTTTGTAACTGGACATTGGCAGAGTAATCGTTTAAAGACACCTTGAGCTGCAGCTATAACTCTGCTTCTGTTCAAGATAGAGCTATCGTGTTTGCTTTTGGTGTAACCATATTATTGGATTGCTATCCGCTTGTAATTTTCGATCATTTGAATTCCTTGCCCAATCAACATCTACATATGCTTTGAGTATTAAATCTTCTTTAGCACCTATGAACAATTGCTTTCTATTGCCTGCTTCAAGTATCTCATTACTCATTTCACGGCTTCACAATCCCTTTGTTATCTGTTACTTATATTTCTGCAATCCTATTGTCAATATGGTCTGGCGGTCGTGGAAAATTGTTGTGCATGTTCACATTGGTTGTCAGTCTTCTTCTCTTGTTTTTTTTATGTATTCAGTATTCATTACTCCCGCTGATGTTATGTTTCTAATCTAGAAAGCATAACTGTTTGTTGTATTTTAATTCTCAAATTATTTGTTTAAAAATGTATCTTGAATTAGTTGCTTAATTTTTTAGTACACTTTTTGTCAGCATAAAGTAAAATATACATCCATTTTCCAGTTTTGTGTCTAAACAGGAGTCTGTTGTACTCCTTTAACATCCATATGTTTATAGAAATTGATTTAATTTTATATTCCACGCTTTGGCCGATTCTCTTAGACCATAAATAGCCTTCTGCAGCTTACATACACAATTTTATTGATTTCTACATTCATATCTTGAAAATTGTTCCATATACAATTTCTCTGCATTTAGAAAAATGTACTGTCAATTTGCAACTGCACTGAACATAACTCAAAATTGATTTTGTTTTGTAACAGATACAAAGGTTGAGTCAAAGTCTTCACCACATTGCTGGTACTTGTCTACCAGTAGGTTGCTCTTATATTAATCTCAATTATTCTTCACTATCACCATGATGTTTTTTTCTGCATTTTCCTTTGAAATTTGTTCTATAGCATGTAATTTTAAACTTTTGTGTTTTTACTAACGCTGTTCTGTTTATGATAATGCTATCATTTTGGGGTTTAAAAATTCTGTAGCATTTTGAAGTTTTACTGTAACCACCTGTAACTGCTGTAATCCCACGTGCCTCTTTTTCTTCTGTACTACATGGAAAAGCTTGACTTTTAAACAGTTTCAGCGTACTCTAATTGGGCTTGATTTCATACCATATTTTGGTGGTCATTTTCACAGCAGTCGAAAGTAACGTATTCTATCAATATTTGATTCATAATTTTATTTCAAATATCACACTCCCGCCTGTTTCTTTATATTTCATGTATCTTTCCTTTGTAAGTAATATTTTATCCGATTGTACCGATTCAATCTTTGTGAAAAATTCTTCTTCGATGTCATGTAACTGGTTGCTTTTGATTCTACGTAGAAGCGGTTTGGAAGGAGGTTATTTATGTTAAAGCATATATCTAAATAAGAATTTCCTTTAGTTGAGTTTATAGCATTCTTTGCTTTGTGTTGTTTTCTTCTTTTATAATGCCCTTTTTTCTCATTTATCCAAATATTTTTTTGCAAATGTAGCATCCAGGAATATTTTTATTAGATTATTATTACCCGATCGGCCATTATCAACGTTCTTGAACTCTTTCAGAGTTGTGTCAACATTTCTGTTTTACTGTTTTCTTTTATATTCGCCCAGGGGTGTTCCTCTTACATGATCAAGTCTTAATTTATTATCTGGCCTGGCATACAATGTGCTGTATTCTTCTGGCAGTCCTCTTAGTAATAGAACAGCAACATGAAAGTAATTAATTTTTCGCCGGTAGATTCTCCACAATTCCAGAGTTTGGTGATACAGTAGTCGTTCAATTGTAAGTTTTTGCCCAATTTGATCTAGTAGTTTTCTTAGTAAATATAACTTGTTGCTTAAAATCGACGATTCGTGCACTTTCTGAATTTTTCACTATATTTCCTGTGCGCTGTTATGTTTATAAATGTGTAACTGTCTTTGATTGTTGCTTGAGCTTTTTCATTTTTTCCTTGCCAATCTTCTGTGGCTGTGTCTGACGTTGGTTTATCTACATAGTACCTACTTCGAAGCATTCCTATTTTGAACTAAGTTGGTAGTTACTATTTAATTTTGCCGATGCAAACTTTAGAATTACACTTTTGGTTCTTCTTGACTTCCACAGATTGAGCTGTTTGCTGTAGGTGGCTAAATTTCTATATATCACTGTCTATGAACGGTCTGGGCCCATAACCTGTTAGTTGCTAATCAAAACACCAAACTTCATACTTAATGGAGTATTTTGCATAATACATAAATCACTAATAAAATTACTCGGAATTGCATCATTGCACAATAACATTGAACTAAAAACTTTAACTAACTAATCTTACAGAAATCACAAGTAACTAAACCAAGTATACATTTCTACATGATTTAATTGTTGAAAATCCTATAGATGATTGGCCAAAACCAAGTAATTTAGACTTACCTATGACTATATTTGTATGTATTTTAGAGAAATAGAATTAATATGATTTAAAAGAGTAACATTTGTATACATTTTTTCTTTAGCTGTTATATCGATAAATAAATAAACTGTGTCATATTTCAGGATTGCTGCAGGCCAGGGGATTTACCGGTTAGTAACTACTATATGATAGAATTTTCATTTCAACTTCATGGCCTGTTAGATATAATGCACTAAATAAGAAAAAATGCCATAATTTCTGTACTACTACTAAGTTAACCAGCATCAAGTATATAGTTTATTTGGAAAGCTCAAAAGAATGCTACGGGAAACGCCACAGCCAATTATGACTTACATTTAAAAAGCTTTTATGTCTTATAGTTCAAAAATACAAACAATACGTTTTAGAGTATGTTAATTTCCTTTAAAATACGTTAAGAACTCGTAGGTTGTTTTTTGGCATTTTACAAAATGATACTTTAATTTAAGATATTTTCATTTTTGACTGCAGTTTGAAAACTAAATATTCTACCTCTGTCTTCTTTGCCATATGGCTTTCGAAAAGTTTATCACATAATGTGAAGACTATTTTCTTCTAGCTTTAACTATAACGTAGATTTCTATATATGTAATACCGAAAATGGGGCACCTTGAACAGGGCGTTTTGGCAAATGCGAGCCTGCATTTAAAACTGTTAAAATAAGACAAAAAGTGCACATTAATATGATCCCGCAAGTTAGTTTTCAAAGTAGTTTCTTTATTCTCCAAGCTGCAAAAACCTTTAACTTATACATTTCTTTTTATATCGTTGTGTACTTGCATGCCAAAGTAAATTGTGTTCGAAAGAATTATTGCTATATATCGTAGATACTACATAATCAATGATAGCTGTCTCATTGGTGCACATGCCTTTTATGTAAAAAGACGTTAGTCTTATTGTCCACACGTGCACCTGTGGTTGTATTAGTACTAGAGCCCAGATTTTATGTGAATATGCAAGTCAGCGGTGTATGCAGGGTGTTTATAAATCGCTAAACAACTCACAACTGCATTTGCAAAACTTTTGATTTTAAATACCAGTGTGTAGTCTACAAATTGTCATTACATTGGTTTTTTAAATGGTACACTCTATATATTTTTAAATATTTTAAATCAGTGCTAAAAACAATTTACGTTAGTATGCTTAAAATAAAATTTTGGAAGTTATTATTTTTTTATTTAAAAAAACGCCCAAAGTGGACCATGACTTACCCACAATCAGTAATAATCGAACAAGAAATGTAAAAGAAAGTCTACCTGGCTCTAAACGGTCCTCATGGACGAATTGCCGCACCATACGTACTAAAATAATTGAAAACTATGTTTTTAATTGGAATAATTATTTTTGTATTATATTTAAAAAAAATGATTTTTAAAAACTACTTTTAAATGAAATGGCGAATATGCGACATCGTTGGAAAGCCTTTTTATTGTAGTTTTCAACTGTTTACTGAAACTCGTATTGTTCCGTTTAAAAAAACATAGTTTCAATTGTTTTAGTACTACGTGTGATGCTATAATTCGGCCATGAGGAATATTTTGAGCCAAGTGAAGTTTGTTTTGCATTTCTTCTTGAATTTGTAATGATTTGACGTGAGCTAAATTTTTTTTAATTTAAAAAATTTAGAGTTTCATACTTATGTGATTGTTACATATGAATTAAATTATCAGTAAGAACGTATTAAGGGCAAATGATTTTGCCGGTAAAAATGTTTTACAAAAGGTTTTTATTTTGACAATGTCACAAGACAAACTACTTAACTCAAAGTTTGTTTGTCGAGGAGCGTTGCCAAAAAACAACAAATCTTGAGAAGAAAATTTTCTGAGCAATATCAGGGCCCTGAAATTGATTCTGTGGACTATTTCCCAACTATCAGTTTATTTTGTATCAGTGTGCAATGAATATGAATTGATACTGATGCACAATAACAACTGAAATGAGGTTTTTGAAATACCACCTTGATTATAACATCATATTTAGCGGTTGCCATGGATACAAGTGGTAAAAAAACTTATGAAATTCCAAGGGAAAATTTAGATTTTTTACTTCGACACGAAGTGTACGAAGTATTGAAATTCCCTCATATCGAAAACCACTCTGAGTCAAATATCTCTAAAATTCGAGCCAACCGACTAATGAACCCACTATATCAAATCTCCGTCTTGGCGGTGCGAATCTTTTGGTGAAGATCCCAGCCCACTAGATCAATCCCCCGTATTGGGGGGTGCCTAAACGTGCTGTGCGGGGGATGTATGTTCGTATGTGTACACGATTCCGGTCGCCAGGAACCTTCCTGAAGTCTTGGATCGTTTTCATACGATAGGTCCTCCGAAAATGAAGGCAACATCAACTTTTGAGGTGTGGTCGTCGGCAAAAATTTTTTTTTTTTTTATAAATAACTGCTTCATAGCATTTAATTGTATTAGCGAAACGGAGTGATGCTGAGTATCGAAGTATTCTTGGAAAGCACGGAAGGGCGCTTTTCTTGGGTGGGGGGTACCGTATATTTTACCAATATAAAAGCACGTGATTGACTGAATTTTGAAAAATCGTGGCATTTGCTTGGATACTTAATAAGAGATTTAAAATAGTGGTACTGGGTGCTCAAAATATGTAAACTTAATAATTTCGGATTTTGTAAAAAGGAATACCTTCTATATTTTTCTGTTTTTGCAAAGTCTTTTTAATTAACTTTCTTCTGGTAGCTCACTTCATACCTAAGGTGACCATTTATCTTTGAGTGAAATCTGGGACATTGATAAAGAAGTGGGGGATAGTTACTGGAATTGGTTAATATTAATTTTTAAAGCTATAACTTAATAGTATATTGTACAACTAGTGTTGAAAATAGTACTTTTCACATGTGTTGTACACTATAGTTTTTCTACGACTGCAAGCCGCCGCCTAGATTTCAAATATACGCGTGAATTTCAGCATGCAACATCGATGTAGTATGCTGTTTTTAGGCGTGCCACATCGATGTGGCACGCTGCATGAAATGTAAAATTTTCAAAGTTAGTTAGAAGTGTTTTTTTGGCTATTTTCAGAGCAGTCTTAGAGAATAGTATATTATGAATTATGATACTAGTGTCTAAGTACGCCTTTAAAGCACGTTCGATGAGTTTACAAGCATGACACGCTAGCGGAGTGCTTTTAACGTCGTTAGTGCTTTAATGGCTCTTATACACGTGTATCATACTCTATTTTTTCTACGATCGTAACAGAAATATAAACACTTGGTTTGGTGACACTTTTTTCGTCACATTGTGTTAGATATTCTAGGTTATGTTGATATTCAAACTTATGGCAACGTGTTAAAAAGACGTAATTCGAGCGCTAATATTAACAGTGCTACAAACGTCACTTTTGACATTAGAAACTGTGCAAAAAGTTGTCATTTTGACACGATCGTAGAAAATAGTAGATTATATTATAAGTGAGAGAAATGTATCAATATTTGCGAGTGAGAATTTTGAATCGCGAGTGCCCCAGCACGAGCGATACAATTTCTCACGAGCTTATAATGGCATTTTGCTCACGTGTGATATACGACGTTTTATCTTACAGTAGCAATTCGTATCCCTAAACAGTTTGAGCCGTCAGAATATGTCGCAAGACAGACAATAGATAGTTACAGTAGCACCTATTACCATACATTATACAACTGCTTTCAGTGACTAAAATGAAGTTTTATTCACTAGTGAGTATAAAATACATTATACAACTGTTTTCAGTGACTTAAATTAAGTTTTACTCACTAGTGAGTATAAAAATCTTTTAAAATATTTTATTGGATCGAACACTAAACACAAACATTATTAAGATTTTTCATAGTTTCCTACAGAATTAATTTTTTTAGCAGCCCTTTGTTTTTCACAGTATATTCATGTCATAATTGTGTTTCGTAGATTATTCATCCAAGAAATAGTAGATTATGCAATGAGGGAGAGAAATTGCACTTAAGCAAAATAGCATTCTCTCAGAGTTGCATATACTATTTTTTTCACGTTGCAGGAAGATTTAAAACGAAAAACTCGTTTTTTAAACGTCATTTATTGACATTGTAGTTACAATTATTTTAAAATTAGTAGCCTATGGTCAATTTTAAAGTTGGTGGCACTGTAAGTCATTATGACAAGAGCTCACAATTATGTCAAATTCGAGGTTATCAGGTTAGGTTTTGCGTCAGTTTTAACACAAACTGATGCAAAACCTAACCTGATAACCTCGAAGTTGACATAATTGTTGTGTCAGTCATAATGAAAACTCCCTAGGGAAATTTTTGTCTTATTTAGTCTCTAGGGAGTAAATGTTTTACTTCTGTCACAATTTTGATGCTATAGAAACCGACTTCTACTCCCGGTCGTGGAAAAATCTTCTTTTTGTGGGAGCATTTGATGCAGGCAAACAAAAATAAAACTGCCTTACTAACTGTTTCAAAATACTCTATACAGCTGCTCTAGAAAGATATAGCAGATTTTGTGAAATTATAGGTGATTCCAGGTTTTTCCTCCTCAACTTTGGTAGGAGTTTTTTAACTATTACCCATACAAAGACTAATTTTTCTTTCAGTCAGTTTCATCTGATGATTTTTAAAAATGCATCCTTCAATCATTGAAACATTTTGAACTTAATTTCAAGAATACAATTTATGAAAAAGTGACCCCAAAGAGTGGACAAAGAAAAACCATGTTTCCGAAGAGGAGGAGTTTTCAACAGTGATAGATGAAACAGTAAATTAAAATCGCCTGTTGAGCACATAATTTTCTGTATCGCATGCATCTTAACGAATAAGTCAAATAAAACCTAGGTCAGATAATACGATTTGTGTGAAAAAAGTGACTTTTACGGGACGCAAGTAAAAATACAGCCATACAACTAATACGAGAAATAAACACAAAAGAACGAGAAATGCAGAAGTAAATTAAATCTGATAAATGTTTAAAAAACAATATCAGAAGAAAACTCATTAAAAGGGCTTTTCAAAAATATAAAAATTTACAGGGTGTGCTATTTAAAAAATGGAAATGGTTAAATTTGCAATTTTTGAGTATTTTGTATAGCTTTTGTACCCAGAGACCAGAAGGAGAAATATTTGAACATTTAACATAATTAGGTATAATAGGATTTTTGTGTATTTGTTGTTCAGAGAATGTAAGTGTTTTAGAATGTTTACGGTGTTTGTTATCTCTTTAAATAAAATATCTTAAGGGGCAAATTGTTGTTATATGTTCAAACTCAAATACCTGAAAAACTGGTGAATGTAGGTTTATGAAGTACGATATGAGAAGAAGGGCTTTTCAAAAATACAAAAATATACAGGGTGTTCCATTAAAAAAAATCTGAAATTAGGTATTAAATTTACAATCTCCAAAACAGTTAATGTTAGACTCATACAACTTTATATTAAAATGATTAGCATTTCGATGCTAACTATTAAAAAAAGTACATTTGATTTGCCACACTTTTTGAACCACCGTGTATCATTACGAACATTTTACTAAAGTGCATCGCTTTCGTACCTACAACTTTTGTTTAAACGAATTTGACGTAACTGTTATACCTACTTTTAGAAATATGTTCCATCCCTGCATCATTGGCGGACCCTGTACGTTAGTGTGTGCTATTGTTCTATTTCCTTTGAAAACTTTTTCTTTTGGTTTTTATCTAGTTCATTGAAGCATTGTAAAACACTTTCTGATCATTGTATCCTTGCTCTTCCTCATCTACATGTCCTTTGTTTTCTCGTCTCTGTATAATTTTTGGAATTCTTTGCAGCTCCATTTTTGGTTACGTCTTAGCCAATTCCTCTTATTATCTCTTTGCCTTTCTTTTCCAAGTATTTTTTTCTTTGAAACTTCTACATATTCTCATTTATTTATAAAAATGACAGAGGCTTTGCTGAAATTTAATTTTAATATTGACAAACTTTTTTTTAACTGACTGCAAAATGTATTTTGATCTAAAATTGTATTTAATGTTACTTCAATTTTATGAATCTTTCAGTTTTTGTACCTATTTACATCTTCTTTTCATGCATTCAACGTAATTTTTGATTTGTTTTGTAAAATTTCCTTACTTATTTTTTAACATTTTGTAACGGTTATATTTTTTTTACTTTTATATTGGTTATGTTAGAAATACAGTAAAGTTTATTCCAAAATATTATTTGCGGTCTGAGAAATAATTAAAATGTTATAAACATTATGCTATACTAAACCCATTTTCTTTCATTTACCTATAAATCAATGTTTACTGGCACTGTGAAACTTATAAATCTAATTTCCAGCAGGCAATCAGCAGCCACAGCAAATCTTCAGTCCTGGTCAAATCCTGCGAGCACCAAGTGTTCTTCCGGCCAACCTGCAGAACATCCAAACAGTACAATTATCGAATGGGCAGAGCGTGGCCGTCCGTCCTTCCATACCACAAGTTGTTCAGTTCCCCACAATGCAACAAACTATACCAGTACAAGTGCCGATATCATCAGCCAACGGGCAGACGATATACCA